>LPNX010058144.1:679690-846451 GCA_001517045.1 Pseudotsuga menziesii
TAGTAAATCTGTACAAGAAGAAATGATTTAAGCATAGGACGCTCGATCATCGAGCTTAATGTTTAAACTTCAAACAGTAACATAAAAGAGACAATTGTCTCCTCAGTGAAAATTGCCAAATAAATCGAAGAACCTGTAAAATTCATTATATGGCCGGGTTATTAAATAAACCACGGGAAGGTTACTTTGCTAAACCTTTCTGTCACTGCATTAAGAAAATACTTGAAATAGAACCAGTTTTCAAAATAGTATTGAACTGAGGGTATAAACCCTAACTTCTTCCACAAAATTATAAGAGTAACGTTCTCTGCTTTATTTAATAACCCAACTGTATTAAAAATTATACATTGAAGGCGAGCCGCCTGTATAAAATGTATTAAAAACAGTAAACACCAGGTTATAGCCTGCAAGTTTACAAAACCTAAACAAAAACTGCAAATAGAGTCTTGCACACGTGGCCGTGGCCGGAGGGTTCTATTTTTTAAGAGACAGGGTTCAACCCTTAAATCTCAAACCTAAAAACAAATAACACGATAATCCATGGAGGACACCAAAAGAACTGCAACAATCAACCCTGTACATATCGCTTAAGGGTTTCACACATTGTGATAAGCCGTGGAAGGACCAAGGCTTACCCGGGATTTGAAGCCGTAACATTAACTCTGGTGAACACGAAGAAGAGGACCAGATTCATCTGCAAGGGGAAAGCATTGCACAGAAGTATTAGCCTTTAAATGTAAAAGAAATAAGTTAACTGATTGTTTGTGAAAGAAAATCCAAGAATAAATTTCTTACCTGATAATAAACCCTCGCAGTGAAGCCACAACACCTTCCAGCGATCTGACAGAGTGGGTAAAAACCCAGCAGAATGTAATAATCTCTCTTACAGCCAGTTGCTCGAACAGCCACGCCTCGATGAAGGATTAAGAACGCTGAAGGATACAGCAAATAGTGAAACGGTTACCAACCAAAACTAGGTAAACAATGGCGATGGGCAGAAGCGAATAACACTGTGGTAAGCACCCCTTTACAACCTCCCAATGCAACTAACAGAGCTCACGAGGAGTTGGAGCAACTGTGGGAGCAAACGTAGTCCATTTCTTTAGTGGTGTGGTCCGAAGGAACTAGCAGAGAGGCCGAGGGCTCGAGGGCAAAGAAAATAATGAGCTAGGGTTCAGTCAAACTTTTATAACGATGGAGTGTGGCTGAGAAATGACCATGTAGCATGTTAATAATTTGTATGATGTTGGATATCATTCCAAAGTCCTCTACGTTGATTTTTAAAAACCAAATAATCGCTGGAAAGTTCCAAAGGAGGTCTCGCATCATAGTTCAACCTGCACATTATCATGAGCTACGTACTTTAGCCCATTATATATTTAATTTGTATGCCACGTATAGTTTAAGCTTTAGCAATATGTTTTTACATATGTCATATTAATTATGTATATATTGCATGCTATGAAGAGTTTAATCTCTAACTTTATATTTATACATTAGCATGTCATATATTGTTAATTTATTTGCATGCTACTTTGGGATTATTTTACGACCTAGTAAAGCTACCTTAGTTTTCCCTTAGGATAACATTGGACTATTGTAAAATAGATTTGAACATAGTTTAGTTGTAATAATTTACAACTTAAACGTTATCTAAATGGTTTGTAAAAAGATAGTGGTTCTCATTTTCTACTCTTTGGAGTATATGCACTTAAAGTTATTTTCTCTTATGTTAATAATAATATGTTTGGGGTTAATGCTAGTATATAGTTTAGATACTTGGACACTAAGAAGATAACTCTTTTTATTTATGTCATAACATTGTTGGCGACAAGTAAACTTAAAACACTCTCCAAACTCAAAATTTATAGGAGGCTTCAAAGAAGAATAGACTAGGAAGTTGTATCTTTTCCTTGTTTGGTAATCTGGTCTAGAGCTAACCTAAGAGATCAAACAAAGTGGATCTAGGACTGGATCCTACAGTATAAGTTTACAATCTTTGGTAACTGTGGAATATGTTAAACTTTCAAAAGACTAGACTGTTCACCATAAAAAGAATACTTGTTGAGAAGCATAATTTATAGATACTGTAATAAAAATAACTTTGAATTGATGTAAATAATATTTTCTCATCCATAGAAAGATAAACAAAATGAATTCTAAGTATGAATTTTTATTATTATAACTTCGTCAAAAGAAAGAAGTCAGTCTATAAGACTTTAAATTCTCTAAATGGTAGCTGCCAAGTAAGAATTCATAAATACATTCTTCAGAATGGACACATAAAGATTATCATTTTTGGAATTCTTACTACTATGTTTATAGGAAAAATGCAGTTTTTTATCTCAAAAGGAAAGTTTCTGTAGTAATAGAAGTAGTACCTTGAGAAGTATGGTCTATCTATCTAGCATGATTATTTATTTTTACCAAAGCAAATATATGCAGAAAACTAAACTGTAACTTCAAAGACTTGTTAGCTTCGAACCATACTTTTACCTGTAGACCTGTAATAAAAAGGAAACGGCTGCGTTAGCTCAAAAGCTAAGTAAACCCAACCCTTAGACGGCAAACCACCTTTTGTCACAAACAAAAAAACAGTCAGTAGCTGAAAAAGAAACTGTTCTGCAAAGTACAGAATATTGTAATAGTTATTCAGATACTTTTATAAAGTCATAAACTAATTAATCAGTTAACAATTGCATTTAATATGTTTTTATGTTGTTTTTAAAAAGTTTTAAATTTTTCATAAATTTGGGGTTCTGACAGCTCACTATGACATGCTGCAACACGATCTTTCTAGTTTGGATCTCGTTCCAGAGACCAAACAAGGTATAGATATGGTTTTTCAATCATTATAAAAATTCATTGAGGTAGATGAGAATCTTGGTTCAACAACAGATGGTTTTGTTGACTTGATGGAGAGAAGAAAGGCACAGGTGATGGGTCCAGACAAATGGGATGTTGTGAAGGAGAGAGTGACCAAAGAATAGGCCCACTCAATGTTTAACTTCAAAGAGGGCCTAAAGCGTAAAGAATTGAAAGTGAAATATTTTAATCACCCTCAACTTGCACATTATTTATATGATAGGTTCCTTGCATCCTATGGTCAGTTTCCATGGAACGATGAGGTTCTTAATTATTTTTCTAGGTTTTTTTATGTCGATTATTTTTTAAATATGAAGCCATACTATACTAATATTCATTCTAATTTTTATGGAGTTGGAAATGGGAGGATATGAAGTCAAAAAGGTTCTCTTAGAGATCCCACTACTCTTTTACCTCCACCTCAGATATCTTGTCCACCTAGGCTTGTGACTTACAAATCAGAGATGGAGCCCACATCACAAGTTGGTACAACTGCAAGGATAATGTTGTCGAAGGTTTAACTTCGACATTTGCAGGAGTTGATGTTGGATTTAGTCGAGAGAGGGCTCGAGCCAATATTAGGAAAAAATTTGTTTACAAAGAAAATGTTGAGTTAGATCGTATGGGAATTGAAGATCTAAAGTCTTATGCCAAGGTTTGTCATGATATAGCTTCGGATAAAATATCTAATGACACGTCAAGTATAAGATAGGTTTGTGTACTTTCAATCTATTTAAATTTTTTATTTATTTTGAATTGAAATTTTTGTTACATTATATCTATCTATGATATTATTCTTTTTTGATGTATAGTAATAAATACATTACGTAAATGTTTATTAGTTTTAGTTTTCTCGACTCTTAAATGAACATAATTTTAGAGTCTCCACTAGTCAAAATGTTGGAAATATAGAAGAGAATTATGGAGAGGTATATTTATTACTTACATATTTATATTTATGTTTGAAAGATATTTTATCTTTTTTTTTTTTTTAAATTTAATTATGTATCTTATTGTTAATTTGACCTATCCATATGAGCTTCCTTAGATTCGAACTTTTTAGATGATTTTCCATCTATTGTGAGGTAATGATTTTTTTTTTTTCTTTCAGTTTTAAGTTAATTGCTTAAGATTAGTTTTTTTTGCTTACACTATGATTTATTTATTAACAAAATTTAAATTTTAAGGGAAGAGAACATATTGAAATTGGCAGTGCAGATATAGGTTCTCTGGTGGATGTGGATAATGGCACCGAGGTAATTTTGTTTATAATTGAACTGTTCAGTGATATATAAGTTTAAAAGGTTTAAATAATTTTTTACATTTGTAAATTTCTTTTATATATGTTGAAGCTTGGGTTTTTTCAATCTTTTCGAGGAAAACGGAAGACTCCACTAGAGGATAGTGGTGGAATTGTAAGTTTAATATTTTAATTTATTAAATTTAGTTTAAAATAGTTTAAATAATTTTTAAGATTTCTAAATTGCTTTTATACATGTTGCAGCTTGGGTCTCCTCCACCATTTAGAGGCAAAGGGAAGACTCGAGTGGATAATAGAGAATTTGAGGTAATTTTGTTAATAATTGAATTGTTCTTTGATATTAGTTTAATATTTCAATATTTTGATGTTAGTTTGAAATTGTTTAAATAAATTATGATATTCATAATCTGTTTTTATACATTTTACAGGTTGTTATGAGTTCGAGGGAAGACCCTAGTGGGGGATAGTGGTGGACTTCCATTTAGAGAATTATTTATATTGTTCTTTTTTTGTTGATATATATATGGTAGTTGTTTTGGACATCAAGGAGCTTCTTTTTTTGTTGATATATATATATATATATATATNATTATATACATGTACATTAACCTTACATATTTTTTTTTTGGATTATATACATGTATATTGAACTTACATATTATGAATGTATGTATTATTAAATTTATGTATGTCTGTAGATGTAAAATATTTTCACTGTTGAGATGTTGATAATGAATGTTAGAAAGTTTTGATAGCTGAAATCTAATGTTAAGAATGAATGTATGTATTATTAAATTTATGTATGTTTGTAGATGTAAAATATTTTCATTGTTGAGATGTTGAGAATGAATGTTAGGAAGTTTTGATAAGTGCAATCTAATGTTAAGAATGAATGTATGTATTATTAAATTTATGTATGTTTGTAGATGTAAAATATTTTCTGTTTTGAGATGTTGAGAATGAATGTTAGTAAGTTTTGATAGGTGCAATATAGTGTTAGAAATGAATGTGGGCAATGTTAAGAATGGATGTTAAGAAATGTTAGGAAGTTTTGATAGGTGCATTCTGAAATTCTTGAATTCAAGGGAACCGCAACATTGAAATATTGCACATTTAAATCATATTCCTAACTCACATCTTCTATTCACAATCAAAGTTTAGATAATGGTCATATACATAAATAGAATATTATCTCTCATCATAGAACTTTAATTTATTACTTGCCATTGGAAATATGCCTCTTCCTCACATGGAATATTTTTTATTACTAAGGTAACATTAGCAAGTTGATTCTGAATTTTAATAAATTAAAGTTCAATCCATGACTTCTAAGGTAACATTAGCAATTTGATTATGAATTTTAATAAAGTAACATACTAAATGACTAAGTACACAATGATTATGAATTCTAAAACATCAATCCATCTTTGAGTATGACATCCAATCTTAATATAAAACAAGAAATGATATAGTTAAAAACATCGCAATGGAATGCCATCCTCAATTATTCGTTCATGGCCATATTTGGACAGTTTCTAGTTTCTATTTTTTAAGGTTTTTTTCGATGAAATTTGTACCAATTTTATTTGAGATGCACATACTAAATGACTATACTGACAACACATAACATCAGGTTTATAATCCTGAAATTAGACATAATTTTCAGTCATATGGGTCTGTTGCAAAAAATAACTTTTTAAAATGATGGACCCTCTCTCATATGTAAATCCGTTGTCATTGTATTCCTCCAAATAACTCATCTTTCCTTCAGTGCATTGCATCAAATAGTATTTTACATTTTCATCGTTGTCTAAAGGTGCAATCACAACAAAAACATCTCCTGTGCAAATTACAAGTGGCGTTATATTTTTTAAGTGAATTAAATTGACTATATACACAGAAGGTGATGGAAAATAATGAACAATCAACAAGATCATTACCTTCTCTAACAAGATCTGAAATTCAATGGCCATCAGATGATATTTCTATTTCTTGGGATTTTAATTCTTCTACGCTTGCTAGTGGCATTTTCCCTTTTGAATTAATGTCTATGTGCTTCCAATGTTTTACGTAGTTGTTCATTATGTTTTCACAAACTTCTATAGATTCAACATTTTCAGTGCAAATATGACAAAAACATGATTTCTTTCTACTGTCAAATGCAAACACGTTTTGGAAGGATTTTGTTTGAATAGAGTGAATTTCTCTAGTCCCATGTATGGTGCTAGCCTCATCTGGTATTGATCTATATATATCTTGGACCTCACCAAGCCAAAAAAACCTACACAATAAATGATAAATAAAAAATGACAACTTTTAATGTTAGTGTACATATAATTCAATGCTAATACATACATTTTTTAAAATTGACAATTAATATAAATTAAAAAAATCATGTACATACCTGCGCACATCTTTTGATTGTTGACTACAATCAGGGCTTAGATGTGATTTACACCATTTGACAACCTCTGCAGCTGAATGGAATTGTCTAGAAGAATGGTTCATTTTCCATATTCGCAGTGATATTTTTACACATGCTCCTACACCATCATGTTCATATTTTCCATGTCCAGTTTCAAAGAAATTCCAGCGATGTTTAATTTTTAGTGCTTTCTGAAGTCGACATAACCAAAAAAATGATCGTGAAGATTTAAATTGTCCCTCAAATACATCCGACCATATCCAATGTTCATTGAATTTAAATTCACACCTTTTTAGTGAATCACAAAAAAAAAATTCCAATACAATGTTGAACAAAATGTGTATCATGTGTACAATCATTGCTGATATAAAAGTGATATTATACATCACATCTTGATTGTCACATGTGCTTTCAATGCCATCAACATCTTGTTGAGAATGTCTATATAGAACATGCACAAATATCAAAACTTGGTCAAAATGATAGTATTCACTTTGAATCTCTTTTTGATCTGCAAATGACATGGGGAATTCACTTAGTGAACCTCTCACATAGCACGTGTGATCATGGGATATTAAAGAATACCCTTAATTTTGAGAGATATTGACCCAAACTCTTTTTTTTGAAACTCCGTCCCAATACTTAAAACCTCCTCCCCAGCCCTTTTTATACCTCAATCCTTATAAACCACCCTACCCACCTCCACATTAAACCCCTCAGCCCCCCAATACCTACAATATATTGGTTCAATTTTTGATGATTTTAAAACCCACAATATGAACTAACGTGATAGGATATTGGTTAACAGGTGAAGCCCCCATGGCAAATGTGTAGTTTTCTATAAAATCAACCACAAACAAAATTGTTCCGTCTGGAAAATTTTCACGGGAATGTTTCAATTGAAGGTCTTGCCATCATGCTCTATGTGAATGGTTGGTGTATTTATAAATTTCTCTTTAAAATTTCTAGAGAAAATATGTAACACATATTTATCTTCTCGCAAATCAATTCTTTTGGAATTTGCATCACTAGAACTTGTAGAATAATTGTTGTATTCATATCTTTTCCAATCAATGGTTACATTTGAAAGTGAGTGATCATTATTGATAGGGTATTTATTGTGGAATAAAACTAGATTTCCACAACGATGACAATGTTTTCCATTGACACAATTCTTATTATAAAATACTTCATTGTGATTTCTCTCACATAGAGTTTGAGATATGAATTCATGTATTGTGGGTAGAGGTGGTGAATTTGTCCAAAACATTTTACCAAATTCAAGAAATGTGTTGTAATATAATTGAAATTGCACATGATAATGGCACCAACATGTGTCACGTATAGTAATAAATCTAACATACCATGGTTTTTGTTGCACAAATGTAGTGACTGGCATATTAATTCCATTATATGTTTTGGATGGCTTTCATATACATTTCATGATGCTCTTTGTCATATCAGATCCCTTGAATTTGGTGAAAATTGAGCATCTTCTAACCAATATTTATGTACAATATCAAGTTAACACCTTCTCCCATTCTATCTTTGTAAGGTTGTCTACACATAATTTACGAGCAAGCAAGTTCATCATTTTCATCTATTTGCATTCTGAATTTGCTATGTTTGTATTATGTATTTCTTGAGGTTCCAATTGCTTGTGCTAGTTGTGTTGTGAAACGTTTTTGTCTAGTACTAACTGAAAAAATTGTTGTCTCAATTTCTCTGCGTGCAGCGCTGGTATCTTTCTTTCTGGATTTTCCAATTTTTATTTATTGCATCACCTATATTTTCTATCACATTATGTTTCAGTTTTGACTCCTTTTTCGCCTTCTGAATACCCAATAATGACATATCACCTTCTAGCTTCTTGGACACCAATAAACGTCTCAAAATTTGTGCTTTTCATTCTATTGAACAATCCTTGAAAATATCATCATAAATTTTTGTAGCACGATATTGTTCAACATGTATGGGTATTTTTTCTCCATATTTGTCGCAGTCAATGTCTTCTAACATTTCATAATCAATGGTGAAACTACCTATACATCAAGTTAAATTTAATTTAACATATGTCCAAAAATACAATTCATTATAAAAAATGAATTTGGAAAATACATGATATATACATACCAGGTCCAATTTCTAGATCTTGATTGTGATCTTGAATATTGAATTCATCAACATTAGCATGTAAATCATTATTTACATCTTCAACAATGGTTTCTTCAAATTCCATTTGTTCTTCTTGTACCCTATTTTCAATTTCTATTTCATCAACATTGACATGTAAATTTGTTCTTATATATTCAATTCTCTCTTCCGTTTCTGCAACCCTTGCTCTATTGGCTCTATTTCTGAGTTTTTGTTTTTCCCTATTAGCATCGTCATCACATTTACGATCACTTTTTTTTACGATTTTTCTTATTGTCCATGGTTTTTTAATTTCCTTTGGAAAAACCCCTTGGAAAAAAATAAGAACACCTTGTAAAGAAATCTTCTTTGTAAAACCATTGGAAAAAAAAACCTCTTTGAAAAAAAATCTTCTTTGAAAAAACAACTTATAAAAATATTTTGGAGAAAAAAAACTCCTTTGCAAAAATACCTTGCAAAAAAACTTTGGAAAAACCCATTGCAAAGAAATAACCTACTTTGCAAAAATGCCTTGGAAAAAAAACTCTTTGAAAAAACCCCTTGCAAACAAATAACTCCTTTGCAAAACTACCTTAGAATAAAAAATATTTTGCAAAAAGTGCCTTGGAAAAAAAATATCTGAATGTACTTCTTGGAAACAAATATGAAGAAAAATACATTTTTGCAAAAACCACTCTTTCCCCATTGCAAAGAAAAAACCTACTTTGCAAACATACCTTGGAAAAAAAACTCTATGAAAAAACCCCTTGCAAAGAAATAAATCCTTTGCAAAAATACTTTAGAACACAAAATCTTTGACAAAAGTGCCTTGGGAAAAAACTCTTTGAATGTACCCCTTGGAAATAAATAAGAAGAAAAATACCTTGTAAAAAAACTTCTTTGGCAAAAGAAATCTCCTCTGAAAACCTCAAAAATATTTTGATTAAATATATGCGAAATGAAAATGTGCCAAAATAAATTAATTAATTAAAGGTGAAAAGAAAGTGAACCTACTATAAAGAGTTCATTAACCCTAATGTCGAAGTTTAGAAGTATCACTCTATATTAACTAGCTCAAAGAGGAAAATTAATATAGCGAAGATAAGAACGAAATATCTTTAGCTACATAGAGAAACATGGTGTTGGTCAATTCCTAAAAATCCATGGTCAGAAAGGATTTTCCAAGTCTCTATGTTTTTGAGTGTTGAGGATAAAAGTCACTATCTTTTAGATTGCCCTCCTTACACCCACATCAGATCTCAGTTTCATAGTATATGCTATAATTCAAAACTTTCTAACATCCTAACTAACCAAAGCTATAATGAGCTACGAAAGCTTCTCTCAAAACTTTTTGACCATCTAGGAATACAATTTTATGACAAACCAAATAATTCCATTCTTTATTTCTTTTAAGGTTAGATAGAGAGAATGTTAATCATCATCATCAACAACAACATTCATATCAATAAGATAAATAAATAAATAACTCATAAAATAGTTACAACAACTTTATATACCATTAGAAACTCAACAAAGTGTTAAATTTAAACTACACAAGTTTACAACAAACTAAACTTGATTACTACTACTACTAACAACAACAACAACAACACTAACAATAAGTAAAACCTCCATTTAATTTATTTATTTGATTAAATTCAAACCTCTAGAATTTTATTAAAATTTATAAAAATATAAATTAAACTTAATAAAATAACATTTTTGTAACCAACTATGTCGGTCCATAGCCAATAGATGATTCTTCAAGGGCAATCACATCTTCAATTTTAATCACATTAATTTTAATCCATGCAAGACTCCTCAACGTAAATGGCATCTTCAATTTTAATCCGCGCATAGCACCGATGCTTCCTTATATTCCCTGCAGAATGAAAAAAGAGTACCTAGCTTCTTTGCTTAATCAACTAGGAAAGCAAGCATAGCTAAAGCTACCATCATTCTCACTTCATTAACTAGAAACAAAAAAATAATACGCACGTGTAACATAATGGGTCAGTAACACATATAATACATCAAGTGACGTGATGCCTCATGCATATGAAAAATGAACAAAAAATACAAAATACATCACTAAGTTACCCCACTAAGAGCAAATAAGCATCAAATATGCCTGAGTGAAATATCTGTTTATGTGTTATATTTATGTGTTATCTTTTGGGCCTGAGTGGAATATTTGTTGATGTCGTATATTTATGTAAGGATCTGATCAATTATAAATCATCGAGGAAAGTAATCCCTTCTAATATTCTCTGTCTGGAAATGCAGGTGGAGCTGAGGACAATACTAGCAAACGCCCCAAACAATGACACGTTCTATTAAAAAATGTGTGGCTTACTTCTATCACAATCATGAGAAAGAAAAGAATGGAGAAAACACACGGGGCAGATCTCTATGCCAAAACTAATACCATTCAAATCTCTATGCCAGATTAATACCATTCAAATCTCTCACCAGTCGTTCTAGGCGCAGCTCGGTATTGGGTGTTGTTGAAGAAAAAAAAAAGGATCCACAACTCTCCAGAGCTGCAGGAATTTGCTTGGAGTATCAGCCATCAGTTGCATGGGAGGCTAAGAAAAAGAAAAAGATCTACAACAAGCTTCTAGCTGTCCTTTTTTTTTTCTCTAGGGCAAGAGAGAAAAGACATAGGCGTGATCCAATCTGCCACTAGAAAAACAAAAAAAAAAGTGTGGAGATTTTGTTTTTGCAATTTCTTGTTGAAATCGCTAGTTTGATCTGATTGAGCCGAAATAGATTGATGGTATCACATCAGATCAGATCTCATTTCTTTATTTGATGATTTGATGAACGGATCTCCATTGGCGGCTCACGAGATCTGCATTGTTCACATCGCCGCCAGATTGCAAAAATATATATATATATATATATATATATATATATATATATATATATATTGTTAGCTGTGAATTTCGATATTTCGATATTCTATTTCCTCGCGGTGATGCTTTTGGTGGATCTTCTGGTGCTCGCGATGGAAGTACAAGTGGCCCTGGACCCAAGATTGAGGAGGTCGACTAACGATGCTGCATCGCCTTTTGTGTTTTTTTTTGTTATTTAGTTTGAATTAGCTGAAGGTGGAATCAATATTGGACTGGAATTTAAAAGATAGCCATTTTTGTCTTGCAGAGGATTGTTTCTATCTAGTATTGTGAACTCTTTTCATACAAAGAGGTGTGAACCCTATATTTTGCTGAAGTGTTTATTAATTTAAAATATTTAGAAATATGATGCGAAAAAGTCAACTCAAATCTGCGCTGTCTAGATCTGCTTACAAGAAGCACATTGTTGGAGCGCCCACCAAATCAGCCTTTCAATTCTAGATCTGCGACCTTTTCTCAAATATTGGAAGTTGGCGTGGTGAACTTTAGAACTAGATCTATTTTTGAAGATGGTGCTACCAGAAGCAGTCCGAATATGAAGAGGTAAGAAATATCTTAACACCACAAGGTTTATGGAAGAGTTTTAATGGAGATAAGTATGATGTATGGGAAATTAAAGTAATTAATGTGTTAAAATTAGAAGATTTGTGACACTTCATAGTTGAAGAGGATCCCATTGATCCAGAAAATTTTAATGCTTTGATAGACTTTGAAATAGAAAGAAGGCAAGTTGTTGCCTTATGTCTCATACAAGACAGTATAGACTATTCATTATTTCACTACATTGTAGAAGCTCATACTCCAAAGAGAGCATGGGATACACTGAAAGAAGTCTTCACTGAAGAACCAACGGTAGAGGAAGATGACTCTGTAAGTGAGACAGAGCACAAGGAGTCCCACACTGAACTGGAAGACGGTTTAAGAGGCAGCTAGTGATCATGTAATCCCAACAAATGATGTTGATCTAGTTATGTTTGATGATGACAATGAAGGAAAACCTGTCACTGTAGTGGTACTCAATGATGTGAGTGATAGTCTCTTTGAGCAAGAAATAGTTGATGGCAGCATAGAAGCTGCAATAGTTGCTGAGAATGAGCAACAACCAAGTGATTGCATCACAAAAGAAACAACATTATTCAGTCCACCCCAAAACCAGAAAACCAGAAGTTTGAGGGAGATCTATGAGCAGGCTCCTCTTACTTATGAGCATCTACAATATGCTCTATTTTCTTCTGATCCCACAATTTTTGAAGAAGCAATGAACGATGCACAGTGGAATCAAGCAAATGAAGAAGTCAATAATGAAGTAGTTATCATTGATGAGCAACACCAAGATGTGAATGCTTTCCAAAAAAAGCTGAAATATATTCATATTTTTTCTAACAAAAATGTTGAGTGTGCAAGTAAAGATGACAACTAGAAGAATCATGTTGAAACTGAAGATGAAGACTTTCACTATGTTCTAGAAGATGAAGAAGATAATCTACTTGGAATCAAGATCCAGAAGACAAAGAAAAAGAATTCCAAGTACACTTCAAGGAAGAAACTCAAGCTGAAGTTTTTTGAATGAAATGTAAGCCTAGGTGAGACATAGACTAGCACACATTTTTAGGCATAGACAATGCTGATGATGTGCTACCACTTGATATTACGGGGGTGTGTTGAAGAGAGTAATCTCACATGTAGTTAGGTTCAAGAGTTAGGTAACCCACGGCGGTATTTACCTAACTGTGGTATTCACCCACAGTATTATTGTTTTGTATTTCCTATTTAAATAGCTCTGAATAATGAGAAGGTGAATCATCTCCCGGATGAGCATAGTCGTCGCGTAATGAGCAGGGATTGTAGGCCCCTGTTTTTCAGATCTCACAGAAAGAATGCACACGTTGGATGGTCTGTGATTCTCGATGATCTCGATCTGAACAAAATGAGAACCTATAGCTTCCTAGGAACAGATCAGATCAAGTAATCACCCCCTCTGCTTGAGCTAGAGTGCTTTCTCTGATATACAAATGCAGATGTTCCCAATGGTTTGGTGAACATATCAACTAACTGCTCCTTACAGCCACAAAACAGTAAAGAAATTTGTTTTTCATTGACTAACTCACGAATGAAGTGATAGTGACTATCAATGCGTTTGCTTTTTCTATGAAATACATTATGTTTAGACAATTGTATTGGCGAGTTATTATCACATAAAATAGAAGTGGGATCTTTTGGAGTGTGTCCCATATCTTTCAACACTCTTCTTAGCCAAGCTACTGCTGTTGTGGCTGCTACATATTCAGCTTCAGAAGACATGCTCACAATGGGTTGTTTCTGTTGCTCCCAAAAAAAAAAAATATCGGATTCAGTGTAGTGCTTTTTAGAGCTCCACGATATATATATATATATATATATATATATATATATATGGGGTTACAGACAACCCTAATATATTGCTTTCCACTCTCTGAAAAGGATTACCCCAACAATGAAACGATCAGGTAGTAAGCTCTCATACCATGAGAAAGAAAAGAATGGAACAAACAGAAAACACACCGGCACATGATTAGCTTCTCATTATTCAGAGTTGTTTAAATAGGAAATACAAAACAATAATACTGTGGCTGAATACCACACTTAGGTAAATACTGCCATGGGTTACCTAACTCTCTAACCTAACTATATACTCTCTTGAACAAATCAGGGCTCTGGGTGGCGTTGGTCGTCATGTTAAGCAAGCAGTCATAAGCTGCCTCAATGGATTTGACCTACATTTGTTGCAAGCGAAGGCTCTGAGATATTTTAATTCATTATACGTTCAACTTAGATAGTATGGTCTAACTCTGTTGTTTTGCACCTTGTTAACATCAATCTACGGAGAAGAATGTTAGCAAAGATCAAAGCATTGCTTCTACATATTGCAAGATATCTAAGTGAAGTATAGTAAGAGTAACTTAGTACACATCTTCAGTTTCGTTTTCAGCTGCAAGGCATAATATTTTTTACTGTCAGATTGCAAATCAGAATGCATAGAATGCTCATGGTATAGCATTTTCTCCAAAAGGATTACGATATACTTCAAGAAGCAGGCTTACAGTAAATGGTAGAATTTTGTCCAGACGGCTTCTGATAAACATAAAGCAGGCTTGCAATACGTATTATTAGGGTAATAATAAAGAACAAACCCATGTTAGTGTAGTCATGACAGTGCATGTTCTGCTCACCTTGTAAACTTCTGCGAGCCATGTGAAGACCAGGATTTTGTCGGGCGGAGAATTTGTTCAAAGGATTCATGGTGAGAGTTGGTTATGTAGCTGTACATGTTTCATATATATATTCATGGATCGAATGAGTTGGCTTGAATGCCCAGACTCGTCTGCATTCTACAGACATGTAATCTTTCTGATAAATAAAACAGTGAACTCGTGACTATTCTCGCTCACGAGTAAAGCGGTTTTGTATTGCGATTTTTTAATAATGATCGTCACACGAGTTTTCCAGTAAAAGCTAACCCTTAGCCAAAATAAAAAAAAAAGTAAGGAAATGATTTTTTATCACGTGGGTTGCATTTGCATCCGTATGTTAATTTGAGTTTTGTTTACTTTTAATTTAACAATGATAAATATATTGTTTTTTAAATCATTAATTAACTATACTAACCGTTTATAGTACATATTACGCATCACGTGCTATTTTATTTGCTTTTAAACTCACGTAAATATTGAACGAGGCTTTCTTATGTTCTTGGTCAAACATTAGAAAGTGTTTAACTTGATTTGTTTGATTTATTATCTTTAAGACATTTTGAATACGAAGATTTTTGTTTAAATAACAATAAGTCACAGTAAACATATCGAAAGCAATTTTTGTTTGGTTTAGTTGCATTTCAAATGTAGCTTAGGGAGTTTCACCCAAGTCAAGGTTGGCTGCATAGAATTCTATATCCCGGTTAAAACCAAGATGCCAAAGATGAGTACACCTTACATGAACTAAGGTTATCTGGTCATAGATCATGTTATTTCAAGCTTGGTAATGAAATCGACGATAAAGAAACCTTTTGATATTTGATCACCAACAATTGTTTGGTGTAGGAGCTATATGCGTCTTTAAAATTTCGAAGCCGAGTGATAAAGAAACTTAACCTACAATGAGTCTATATTTCACAAAAGATGTGTATGTCTTGTTGGGATATAGTAGATTAATTTGGAAAAATGCCCATGAAATTGTCTTCTCTACACAAAATGAAGGGGGGAGGGGCTTTGTCATGGATTTGAGAGTATTTAGTATTAATTTTATTATTTTCCACCATCAACTTTGTTGATATCTTTGAAATAAGAAATTGAGTTTTTTCCATAGTTTTGAGCCATAGAACTTTTAACTACTAAATGACTAAAATAAGTTGCAAATAGGATAACATAGTTCAATTGAGAATCATGTACAAGATATATCATTCATTACAAAAAGTTCAATAATACAATATTCTTAATGTGCTTTTTTGTTATTGGTAAGGTAGTTGTGATATAGTTACATAGTAACTACTTTATAAATTAATTATCTTCTTAATAAGTTTATTAAGTAAGCCTTATAATATATACATAGTGTAAGGCATGGCTTATATCACCAATGAAATAGTATTATCTAAAAAAACATTATTCTAATACTTCTCCTTAACCAACAATTCTTGGACAAGTAAGAGTCTTAAGTTTCTCCCTTTTCCTTCAAAAGGTATAGCTTCTTAGATATGACCCAAGTTTCTCAACGTCATTGGACACCATTAGCACTTGCAATGCCTCATAAACATCGCAAAGGTATGATGTTGAACTTCTAGATCCAAAGGTTTCTTGGACTTTTGAACAAGAGTCTATCA
This sequence comes from Pseudotsuga menziesii, assembly GCA_001517045.1. Classification (NCBI taxonomy): domain Eukaryota; kingdom Viridiplantae; phylum Streptophyta; class Pinopsida; order Pinales; family Pinaceae; genus Pseudotsuga; species Pseudotsuga menziesii. Next base: position 696,145 of record LPNX010058144.1, read on the forward strand.
TTCAGTACATCACTCTTCTTATTTGAATATGAAAATGCTTGTCTTCATCACTTCTTTACAAAATGTGTTTCTTTCTATTGCAAACCAATGGCTCTAATACAGTGGCTTTCCCTACACATGACAATTCCCCCATCTAGTCATCAACAAATATATTCCACACCGAAATACTTCCCCCTTTGCATAGACTCAAGGATGACCCGTCCACTCATCAACATGTGGTTTCCCTTCACAAAACAATCCCACTTTCACACAGTCTCAATCTTGGTGTTTTCACTTATCAATAAGGACCTACACCCATACAGCAATTACCCTTATGGATATAATAATATCACTTCTCTTGCAACTCTCCAATTTTAATATAAGATCTATTGAAAATGAGCATGGAACACCTAATTGTTTCTCTCATAATGCAAAAGATAGCAACAATCATCACCATGTGATTCCTCCCATGACCTCTAGTTTTCCACATGCATTGGGACCATGCTCAACAACCAACAAACGTATCATACCAAGAATTTTATCAAATGGTTGAAGATCGTTCCTCGCTTTGTTTTCTTCCATATGCTCTTAGGTGGATGATGATCATTGAAAAATATCAATCTACAACATTTCTTAAAGTCTAGTGACGTAGGGATTATAATGTGCATGGGTAGTACTCAGAAGTAAAACCATTTCACCTAGGTCATCGTAGCACATAGATCAAAGGCAAGAGAACATGAAAAAAAAAGAGATAGGTCCAAGAACTTCTCTAACAACCACAAACCAGGTTTTAACCCACCCCCATATAGAAAAAAAAACAATAGTTTTTCAGCAAACAAGAACTTAAAAAAATTAAGTACAAAGCCATATGATGTACCAGCTCCAAATTTTAACAATCCAGTATTAACTAGGGAAGCCTATGCTACCCTGCTACAAATCAAGTGCTTGAAATGCAACGGTCCTCATTATGCCCGAGATTGTAAAAAAAAGGCCCATGGGGTCTTGCACAACTTACAGGAAGAACCAACGATATAGGACATAGCTGGAACCCCGCGGATTTATGTAGCCTTAGATGGCCAACAGACAGACCATCAGGCTAACATGGTTGAGATAGAAGGTAAGATATTGAACACTACTATTTCAATACTAATTGACCCCTATGCTTTTGAGAGCTATGTATTGCCTAAAACTATAGATGAATGTAAACTAGGCAAAGTAAAACATGATAAACCTTCGCTGGTACAATTAACCACAGGTATGAAATAGAAAGTTTCAGAAATACTTAAATATTGTGAGGTAAACCTCAATGGTTTTCCTACAAAAAACGTGAACATCCTACCCTTAGGATCATATGATATACTTATCGGCATGTACTAGTTGGAATAACATCATGCCATGCTCAATTGCTTACACAAGTTGATCTTGTGTATAGATAACCAAGGGAGTCAAGTGAAGATTCAAGGTGTACCAAAGAAAGTTTATGTAAGGAAGATATATGCCTTACAAGGAAAGAAGTGCATTAGGAAAGGCTCCTATGTGTTGTTCTCTCTGAGACATCGAGGCTGAGAGAGAACAACACATAGAAGACTTTCCCGGTCTTGTATAATTCAAGGATGTATTCCCTGAGGAAATCCCTAGATTACCTCCTAAATGAGACCTAGAATTTTTCTATAGAACTGACACCATGATTAGTTTCGGCTTCAAAAGCCCCTTACCGCATGAGTGCACCAGAGTTGGTGGAACTCAAACTGTAGTTGCAGGAGTTGATAGAAAAAGGATATATACGACCAAGTATGTCCCCTTGGGGAGCATAGATACTTTTCGTAAAGAAGAAGGATGGTACGATATGGATGTGCATCGATTACAGTCGGCTTAAAAACATGACTATCGAGAACTGATACCCACTTGAACAACCCTCATTTGATTTTGACCATCCTAGTTAGGTTCGGCCAGCGTAACGCGTTTTAGGATCACGAGTGGGTCTAGTGCCCCCAACAGACATGCATGCAAGCACATGCTCACAAACAGGAGAAGAAATGTTACAGCCGATCTAATGCTTACAGTTTTATAACTTAGTGCACTACCATATTTGAATCATAAATAACCTTCAACATCCCCTGACTAGGTGGTTACCGACAACTTTCAAATAGTGGATTTAAGGAAGAGAGGAGGAACCTATTAATGCTCCTCTACTCAAGAGACATGCCTGCAGATTGGAAAGTAGAATAAGCTGCGAGTCTCATAATGAGTGAAGCTACCCTTATGGTAATGAAGCCGTAAGCAGCTAATCCTGTTTCTTTCATTGTATATTAAGCAACTGAAATATGGAATGGATGTTCTTGATGAAAAAGTGAAATTTTTGGAAGACTAGCTTGAAAATACAAGATATGATGAGAAAGATGATAGTCTTGTTGTGGAAGTAGAAATGAAGAAATTTGATTACCTTGTTGCAGCAATAGAGGAAAATTTGAATGGAGAGATATTGACAACTCTCAGAGAAGAACAAAATGAAAAGAAAAAATATGGTTCACAGTATGATAATTTATATAATGTTGTCAAAATGTTTGAATGTGGAGGTGAGAAACCAATCAAAGATGAAGAAGAATCCACTAAACATGATATTGGAAATGATTAGTTTAATTTGAAAGAAGAAAATTGAACCAAAGATGAATTGGTTGAAGAATCAATTGAAAAGATCTTCATGTCATGGAGTCGTGAAGAAATTGCGCATTATTATCAATTAATGTTTATACAAAGTAACATTGAAATAATTACTCTCGGTGAATTCAAAGACAGCTTGTGGGATCTTTGTATTCCCACGTTACAGTATTTAGAAGAACAGATTTGGATTGAAGTCCTTGGCGTAAAGGGCATTGAAAATTTGAATGATGATAAGAAAATTGAAGAATGTTTTACAGTTGACGTTGACCATAATGTATTTGTGGAATCAAAGAAAAAGTTCAAGGTAAATATGAAAGTGAATATGAAAAATCAAAAGTATTTATGGTATAAAGTTTGGTGTTCTAAGCCAAGTAATGATGTAATTGAATTTATGATCAAGGAGTGGTTTGAAAATTCCAAGAAGGTTGAATGCAATGGTCTTGATGCTGAAATAATAGATGAAATATTATATTTTGAACAACCAACTGAAAATGAGGAGAACAAGTATCGTGGAGTTGCTGAGGAAAAGGAGTTCAGATTATTAAGATGTAAAGTCAAGATGATGAAATGGTTGAAGCCATGAATGAAGCAAGAGCTGAAGAATATCAAGGTAAAGATGAAGATAAAACATAAAACACAGTTTACATATTTCAAAGTTTGGAGTCGAAAGAAACAGAAAAGATGCACTAGTATGTTCCAACAAAGAATGTGAACAAAATTTTAAAGTTGTTTTGATACTGATGTAAGCCTTGCCGAGACTTAGAACAACAAGAATTATAGTTGGAATGTTTTTTTGTAAAAATTGTAGTTTCTTTTGTTTGATGTTTTTTGGGTGAATCAATTAAGGGGGAGAATGTTGGTAGCAGTTAATTACTTCACCGCCATAAATTTTGAAATGTCATTCACCGCCCTACTAAGTGGCCGCCAAAACTTTGAAGAGCCTTCCCACAAGGTTATGACTGCCTTATTAACATGAATACCAATGCCACCCAGAGCCCTAATTGTGATAGAAGTAAGTTGCACATTTTTTAATAGATCCTGTGAATGTTTCCAATGTCCTCAGTTCCACCTTCATTTCGAGAAAGGGGATATTAGAAGGGATTACTTTATTCAATGATTTATAATGGATTGGATAATTACATATCGATAAATATTCCACTCAGGCCCAAAATAACAATCTCATCCACCAATAGTGGGGCATAGTCACAGAGAACCCAAGAAGCTATCAAACATAAGGAGATCAAATCTGAGTTGTGATATTTATTTGTGATTATAAATAAAAGAACTACATTGTTTTTCCAACCGACTCATAGTTTTAATGATGGAATTGATGCGTTTTCATTGTTACAGGTAATAGAGGATTCACAAAAGCTTGCAAACAAGGAAAACATTTATTGACCCTAGTTAGCTTTTAGTGTGCAAAACTAGAACAATCCTGAAAAAATATTGAATGAAGCCAGCGAAAACCAATTTAAAAGTATAATAATCTGTAGCTCCTCCTCAGAAGTTAGAACTGTGAGAGATTTTCTTATCATTTTACATTGTCTACCATGCATATGAGTCAATGATCGGAACCCAGACTAATCGTCTACAAAGTTGGAGAAACCATATTGTCTATGATATTAGAAGATCGCCCTTGAATGATAAGAGAAATGAATCATTTTCTTTTGGAGTTTCTTTACGGCTAAACAGATATTCACAATAAAATCCCATAGTTCCACATACTTCTATATATGACATTACTGGGGAGAAATGGGAGGATATTCCTCTAAAATGATTAGGGAGGAATGGGAGGACTTTATAGTGCTAGACCAGGAACGATGATCATTGATAGTTGTATGCCACTTACTGATAGACGTCTCTCTGCTAAACGCACTACTTATTTGCTCATAGTTTTGTAATTCTTGTAAACTTACAACTTATTTTCTCATAGTTGGGTAATTTTGTGATGAATTTTGTATTTTTTGTTCAGTTTGCAAATGCACAAGGCATCATGTGACTTGATCTATTATATGTCTTAGTGGCCCATTGTGTCACACGTGTACATATCAGTATAATATTTTTTGTTTCGAGTTAACAGAGTGAGAATAATGGTAGTTTTAGCTTTATTAGTTGATTAAGCAAAGAAGCTAGCTACTCTTTTTTCATTATTCAATAAATATAAGGCATTGTTAGTGATATGATGGGATCAAAATTGAAGATTCCATTTCCCTTGAGGAGTCTTGCATGAATTAAAATTGAATATTTGATTTCCCTGAAGAATCTTGTCACACATTCCAAAAATCCTAATTAAAATATTTTTTTTCCATGCATTTAACTAGTAATAATCATACAACCCTTAATAAGCAGTATTAATTGATGCTTATGTCAGTTATTTATATCATTTAGCTTCCATCTGCGGTAATGATGAATTCTATCTGTTGCGTACAACCACACCCACAGGTGATGTTTTACATATTCTTTCTTTGGTTTTTATTTTCGATTAATATGGCCTTGCTAGCCCAAGCATTCAGAGACTATACCATATTCATGATCCCACCTTGCAATGTAGTAAAGGTTTATGATAAGGATTTATGTGGCCACCAAACTTACCATAGTCCTAAGCTCATGGTATAAGGTATTGTAAAGGACCTTGGTCCTAATGGCACTAAGGGTGTAAAGCTTGAACATGGATTTGACATGGTTTATACCATGGTTTTGCAATGTTAATATAATCTACTATATTGTTTGTTTTTATTGCAATAATTTTATGTTATATGATCTGGTTATTATCATAGCTTACAAGGTTCGAAGTGATGATTGAAGGTTCGATGTTTTAAAATTGTCGTACTTTATTTGAATTCACTTAAAAGCGTGTCCTGTCTGCGAGTTGACAATGCAACGAGGCTTCCACGTTGGCCTTGAGATATTATCTCGGTTGTCCACCTGTAAGGTTATACAGTTAGGGTTTTGAAAGAGTTTAATGTTTGTATTTGTTGTCCGAACCCGACATTATTGGTTTGTTTGATTTGTGAGAGAGAGAACCGAGCTCTGCTCTATTAATGGAGATTTGTTGGGTTTCCTAGAGTAAATGTTGCTATGGTTATTCATGGCAATGTAACTAGTTTCTTTCCAAGGTACTCTTATTCTTATTCATGGTGTTGATGGTCTTCTGCAACTCATTACTTTGCTCATCCATCTATTCAAGTTCGTAGTTTCCCTTCACTAGGTACACTTCGTTAAACATTGCAAGTTTTTTAATGAATTTTTTTATTTTAATAGATTAATTGTAACTTACTGTGTGATTTTTGTTTGTGTAGGAATAGGAGGAAAAATGGTCTTCCTAGAGGAACCAATCCCTGGCCTCTTTGCAACTTGCACAAGGTAAAAGTATTGGCATTTATCTTTACGTTCAATCTTGTTTACAGGGTTTTAATAAGTTGTTTTGACTACCACGGAGGCCTTTGTTTCAGGTTGGGAGCACTGGCAAGGAAGGAGACAAGGTCACCTCCTCCCAAGGCCATGTCTTACTTAGATCAATGATGTAAACAAAAAAAAACCCAAGATTTGGTTTTCATTCTATAGAATTTAAGGAATTTTATCCACTGTCGTGGATAATATTATGGTTTGCTGAAGGTATTAAAAGACTAAGTGTAAGTAGCCAAGAGGAGGGAAATTCTCCATCTCTATACAAGACAAGTGTTTTGTGTGTTTTGTTCGAAACCCATGGGGTTTACACTCTATTTCTACATAGGGATTTATAGCCTCTCTACTTCGTGTTGGTTTTAAGTGCATTAGGCCCTTTGTTTTAGTACTTGCATGGGTAATGTGGGTACCATCTTAGATGGTATTACCATGAATTCACTTAATGTGTAATTGAATTTTATTTATGCTTTAAAAATAAAGGTGGAAGCCATCATAGATGGTCTTACAGCCATACCCTTTATGGGTACATTTTTTTTTGATAAATTTTATTGTATAAAGAAATGAAACGACCCTTAGGGTCTCTGTTGCGCATTACTCTTTAGTTATAATTGTAAACTCTTTTGAGCTATTTACTGGCTCCCATACTTCAAGGGTCTTAAGGCCATGAATATGTTTTTACAACACTCTATAAAAAATATCTATGTTCTATTTATGATGGGAGTATGTAGTAATAATAATATTATTACTAACCCATATGAGGCACTAGTACAAAATGAGGAATTAGATACTACGTGACGTCGATGGTCTTCTGCAACTCATTGCTTTCCTCATCCATCTATTCAAGTTCGTAGATGCCCTTCACTAGGTACACTTGGTTAAACACTGCAACTTTTTTAATGAAATTTTTTATTTTAATAGATTAATTGTAACTTACTGTGTGATGTTTGTTTGTGCAGGAATAGGAGGACAAATGGTCTTCCTAGAGGAACCAATCCCTGGCCTCTTTGCAACTAGCACAAGGTAAAAGTATTGGCATTTATATTTACGTTCAATCTTGTTACAGGGTTTTAATAAGTTGTTTTGACTACCACAGAGGCCTTTGTTTCAGGTTGGGAGCATTGGCAAGGAAGGAGACAAGGTCACCTTCTCCCAAGCCCGTGTCTTACTTAGATCAATGATGAAAACAACAAAAAACCCAAGATTTGGTTTTCATTCTATAGAATTTAAGGAATTTTATCCACTGTCGTGGATAATATTATTGTTTGTTGAAGGTATTAAAATCCTAAGTGCAAGGAGCTGAGAGGAGGGAAATACTCCATCTCTGTACAAGACAAGTGTTTTGTGTGTTTTGTTCGAAACCCATGGGATTTACACTCTGTTTCTACATAGGGATTTATAGCCTCTCTGCTTCGTGTTGGTTTTAAGTGCATTAGGACCTTTGTTTTAGTACTTGAATGGGTAATGTGGGTACCATCTTAGATGGTATTACCATGAATTCATTTAATGTGTAATTAAAGTTTATTTATGCTTTAAAAATAAAGGTGGAAGCCATCATAGATGGTCGTACAGCCACACCCTTTATGGGTACATTTTTTTTTTAAATTTTATTGTATAAAGTAATGAAACGACCCTTAGGGTCTCTGTTGCACATTACTCTTTGGTTATAATTGTATACTCTTTTGAGCTATTTACTGGCTGCCATACTTCGAGGGTCTTAAGGCCATGAATATGTTTTTACAACACTGTATAAAAAATATCTATGTTCTGTTTATGATGGGAGTATGTAGTAATAATAATATTATTACTAACCCATATGAGGCACTAGTACAAAATTAGGAATTAGCTACTACGTGACTAAAAATTCTAGTCACCACAGGTTTTTCAAGTGATTTACTACTAAATATGAGCAATTTTGATTGACCCAACTATAAACGACTAAAATTAATGACTAAGTTAGTCACTAGTAAACAAATATGACTAGACAATAAGTGACAGAGTTAAAAATTACTAACATAAATGACTAATTTAGTCACGACATAAAAAATGACTAACCAGAAGAATATGAATTAGTCATTTTTAATTGTGTCATGAAAATTGCAATTGTGACAATGAAGTGTTATAATTTAGTAAATTTTGTAAATTGTATACCTTCTATTAGTAATATTGGTGCCATGCACCTTGATCTTTAGAGATTCAACAAAGCAATTGAACGAATTTTCTCTTGACCATCTTTATCCCTGCTGCGCCATTGAACCAAATCATTAAGTGTGTGCCAAAGGAAATTAGGTTCCTATAGTTACGAATTAGGTACTAGAACTAGTACCATATCGATACCTAGAAGCATCATAGACAGTTGTTGATCCTTCAATGTAAGAGTCCCAAGTCCCATACTGAGGTGTTTTTCTAACTTCAATATAACTATCATGATTTGTGACCGTTGAACTAGCTATAGTAATCGACGTAGCTTCACCAGGATCCGTTCCTTTAAACGTCGTAGCAGTTGATCCAATAATAATTGAACCAGTGGAAGCACCAAGAACAATATTTTAACCAATCAAAGACTAAATTATAATTAAACTCAGGTGTTGACCTAGAACAAGTCTCAGATCCATATGCAGTAAAAAGGTAGAAGCCTGACCCCATCTCAAAGTTTTAGGTAAATATTTTGATTCTATGTTCTCAAACAGTCCTCACCTCACAGAATATGATATGTATAATGCAGTGATGACCTCTACTTATCACTATCAAGTTAAACCTCCTTTATGCATTATTGGTGAGGTAAATTTTACATCTGACACCATCCTCCTGATTCACGATGTTCACAACTAGAGACATTCAGTGAGGTCTCTACAACTCGAGATGTTAGTGGATGTGTTTTTTGGCATCAAGCCTCTTCTCTAAGTGCAATATTGTTGTCAACATGTACATTCAAAATTATTTCAACTGATTGTCGTCAATGTTGTTGGCCATTTGTCTAGTTATGTGCTGGTAAGTTGAATCCTTTTGGGTTAATAGTCACACTAATCTATGTCGATAAGTTTATTAGGGATGCGATTCATGAATGTGGGGACACATCTAGTGGATTTCCCCACAATATTTATTCGAAAAAAATAGAAAAGTTAAATATCATGAATGATAATATCAATATTTAGGCCCCAACTTTAGTTGTTAGAGTAATATCTTGAGTGGGTCTAATCGTTAAGAACATGTGTTTCCTCCCAGGAGGTCACATGTTCAAATCCAGAGGGGGGTAGGACATGTAAACCTATGTAGACTTTAGCAATTAAATAGTTGCACAGAGGAGGTTCCTTGTCCCACAAATAAGGGGGTCTCATACAACAAAATTAGAGTCTCGCTTGAGTGTGATCTTAAAAATAGATTATTATTATTTCTTGAAAATGAGGAAATAACTTCGACACAAATGGAATGGAAGTGCACAAAAAATCCCTTTAGCAAAATAGGTCTACCTAATCGAAACCATAGATTATTCTCAAGAGATCAACACCTCAAGTGATTGGGAGATAAGTTTCAGACTCTAAATCATAAGCTACTAGAATGATTAACATAAATTTAAACCTAATTAATTACTAGGAACTTTAAATTCAATATTATTATTTTTATTATCATAGAACAACAATAATTATTTTTACACCCCAAAAAAAATTAATGGTTTTCGTTTACAAATCCATGAATATTATTATTTTTATTATCATAGAACAACAATAATTATATTTACACCCCCCCAAAAAATTAATGTTTTAGTTTACAAATCCATGGAAAGGACTTGAGTTCTTGATATCTACTTTGAAATTCATTGAAAATAAGATTATACAGGCCACTTGAATTCAGCGAAAGCACTCGCCTGGTATGTGAAAGTTCCTCTTTGGAATTAAGCAAGCGTGAAGGACTGGCGAGCAGCATTCAAAATTGAACCCTTTCGAGCCCTTCTAAAGGGTTCTAGCCCTTCCTAGAAGTGTAAAGTTAAAATTTCCCTTCAAAAAAAATTAAAATCTAAATTTTACCCTTCTAATTAAGAAGGGCATAATTTATGTCAACATTTCAAAAGAAGGGCAACATTTGAAACTACACATCCATATAAATTTCTCAAGATATTGATATTCCTATGCTATAAATTTCAAATCCTCATTCAAAATATTGGAAATTTGACAAATTATAATAACTCACTCACTCATGTCATGCAATCACTGCTTTGCTGTGCAAGATGACCAATAATGATTGATCACTATGAGGCACTAGCCATCAATATGTGACTCTGACTCCCAATGGGGATGCAATCTAAAGTGTGGCAATGTGTCAACGACTATGACTATAACAACAAATATCTACTACTAGGCCCAAAAAAAGCTCAAAACTTTGTTCCTACTACCGATGTGAACCTCGCTACCAATGTCCACTCTTTTTTAATCAAAATGAAATTCAAAAGGCTAGTTTGATGAGTTCTCCTCTACAAGACTTCATTTATTGCATGAATATCATCGACTCATGAAAACTATAAACAACACTTGATGTCATGCAAATACAAATAATGGCATGTAGCTAAGATCACAAACTGTACATAGGTCGATTTATGCAATGCTATAGAAAGGTTTCATTCGGCACACGATATGGAGAAACAATGAGTTAGAAAAAACATTTGGACCAAAGCACTTGAACAATGGTTATTAATAAAATTAAAAAAACAATTCTTGGCTCAAGAATAGTCTTCAATTTGATGGGTGACATGATCATGATGTAATCTCCCTCCATCCTTTTATACATTTGTGGTTTCTCACAACAATTGTCCTAAACGGTCACCACCAAAATACATATTGAAATTACCTATGTTTACATCCTCTTCTCTATAATCCTCATCTCATAGTCATAACTAAGGATTATTATGCATGCACATCCTTGCATTATAATATCAATTAGGTCAAGGTGCAAAGACAACCATAAAATATCAAATGTGTCAAGATGCAAAGAGTAAGAGACAACTATAAGTAAGTATTATATTAAATTTACCATATAAGAATTTAATTGACACTATCAATTGAGATTTGACACATTGGATTGTTGTGATATTCTTATCACTCCTTACAAATGTGATTGCAATGAATTCTTTGAAGGTGAAGTCTATAATTTTAGGTCTTCTTCCTAATTATCATGCCTTTCGGTAAGACAAAAAGGAGGGTAGAGTCCTACAACAAGATGGAAAACAGTTTCAACCTAGAGGTATACACATTAATTGTTTTCATTAAATAACTTAAATTTCCTACCTGTGACTATCGATTCAGTGAATAGTGGACTCATACAAAACATACCAAATTTGAGAGCCACGAGACCTTAAATACTCACACCTAGAACTTTCTCAGATCTAGCCATTAGTAAACTTCTTTTGGTATTTTGGTTCAACTTAAAAGGTAGATTGTTGAGGCTCAGACATGCAATGTGTTGCAAGGCTTCAGTTGAATTAGGATTGATTCCATTTCCCCTCCATCCCATACATGTATGCTTTCATGACAAGTGTTGAACAAAAAAATCTGATGCCCCGACCTCAGTTATGCTAGCGTTGCTAACTTGCTTGGTATGTAGGATTTTTTTTATGTTTTCTTAGTTGTGTATTATTTTTTCTTTGGTTCCCAATCCCCATCATTCTTGCATCTCTCATGCTTGGATTTTTTCCCTCTCTTCAGTTTGAATTAAGTTTTTCTAGGTTTCCCTCTCTACGATTGTAGGTTTATTATAGCCTCATTTTGCTTAGAGGCTTCGTTTTGTACATGGTTATCAGTAAGTAATTATCTCATGGTTCTTGTTTTTCTTTAAGACTATATCTAATTACAAAGTCTTTCACTATGCACAAGATCAGGTAGATTCCCCAATATGGTTATCGCATAGTATAAGTAGTTTCTTTTTTAATATAATGAAGTGTGCTCCAACTCGAAAAAATACAATAAAATAGTTGTTATGTTACTGAAATATACAATTAATGATACATATATGACAAATTAATGTGTTCAAAATAAGTTTGATTGAAAATATATCATTTTTTCATGTGCTCCTATAATAAATAGACTTCCAATTGAAATTAAGACGCCCCCTTCAAATTTGATCATTGGTGGCGAGTGACAATGAATTCAAAGGTCAAGTCAAAGAAACAAGATTCTTCACGACATGTTTACAAATCTAGAGCTGCAGGCTATGGAGGGAAAGCATCTGTAGTTAATCCTAAGAATGTTGGCTAGGTGTGGATTTATTAAACGTATATCATAAGAATTTACTCAATTACATTCTCCAATTTGTCACACAAAGATTGCTGGATTGAAAAGCATTTGTTTTTTTTTCACTTACAACTGGATACTGTAAAATCCAATAATATCAGTGGACCGTAACCGTTTTTGGAGGAATTGGGTATCCAGCGTCCTAGGGAGCCAAGTTTTCATCATTTATCTTAGCATTTAGCATTGATTCTCACCATTAACATCAATTTGGAATGTCTAGTTTATTTTTATTATTATCTTGATTGGAAACGTTTCGAGGATTTGCATTGCACGATGAATTTCTTCCAAGTCAAACAAGTAGCTATTCTGGCGAAATTGTACAGAACTTGCTCTTGGCCCTAATACTAATTCCATTGAAATTAATACTATTTGGGTGGAACATTTCACAGTAAGAATGAAACCCTACTCGACTGCTTAATATTTCACCAACCTCATCCATGAACCAAGGTCCCATGGGCCGATTGGTCAAATTGTTTGGAACCCAATGCACATCGCAAAGGCCTAAATTGAATGACAACATAAACTTGAAAGCACTTTCAAAAGCACATTGTGAGCGGATGCAGCACATAGAGTGGGTTCCAGGGTTGAGGGGTAGCTATTCAGCAAAAATCGCCCGAGACATATGGCTGGCTTCATCCCTTCAATACTCTTCTCTAAGGGTGGGGCATACCACTGCGAGAATGGAGACCTAGTGGACACTTGACACTCTGTCATCCACACCAATGAACCAACGTGCCTTGTTGGAAAATACCTATATTTTAATTTTTCCCTGTTTATTTGGATGCTAATGGAATGGATCTCGCAGTGAAAGATGGAGATTTATTCCACAGGAAGTATTGTTGTTGATGTATGGAATAATTAAGATTTTCATAACAAAGAAGGTGGATCACCCTCAGTATAGGTGACATATCTGCAACTTGATGCTTTTCCAAATCACCAACTTGCTTTTGATTTGATATCCATAACTATTTTGGAAGAAAATCACATGCATGGGTGTACACACACAAAATCTGATATGTGCATTGTTTCTTAGCATTGTTGGTTTTGATATGTACATGGAGAGAAACAATACATCGGAATAACCCTTGAAAAACAACTTATTTAAGTAACAAACACCAAGAGCATAGGCTATAGAAAACTACATTACCTTTTACAATCAAAACAAAGAGCAGACTAATAGTTATGTCGAGTCTCTAACCTTCCTTGAACAAGATGAAAGGGATTCAAAGCTCCTTGTGGAGGTAGGGTTCTTTCCATGACACACCCCTTACCTACTTGGAAGGAGTACTACAATTTGATTTTCTAGACCAGACTTCATTATGATAATCTTAACATTTATATGTTGGAATTCTAACATACAGAAGTCCCAAAGTACCTAGTTCTCATTTTGTAGCCATTATGCTTCAGCTTCTTTGAGCCTCTTAGCCATTTCCTCATCTTTTTCTTCTCCTCTTCACAGGTATGGAACTTGCCAAGACACTACCCTGGATTAAATCCTGCAATTTATGGTGCATATTCATCTATCCATTTGCATTCCTACAAGTGGATACCCAGGCATTCAAAAGAAACCCAAACTTCTCTTTTACCCACGAAGGTCAAGACATACAATATTCCTGGATAACAACATACCTAGGTTGTCAATGTAGATTCTCTAATGTTTCTCTACATTCTTCTTTCAGTGATTCATGATGTCAATGTAGATGCTCTAGTTTGATTATTTCATTAAGCTAATTAATTTTTTCAGGTGTCACCATGATTCATGATGTATGTCACATGTAGGCATGAAGAGATATGATTAGTCATCAATTTCTATACTAATTTTGGTTACTATCAATGTTTTAAACTATATGCTATGCAAATGCCAATTTCTGATTTTGACCTTTTTGGGTTTTGGTGAAGGGAAATCGGGAAATAGTGGAAATTCAACTTGCAGATTACATATACCCTGCATTTGACTAGGTAAATTATTCATTTGTGTATGTACATATATATATATATATATATGCTTATATGCAGTGATTACTTGTTTGTTGTCACTAACTAAAATGGTAGAAATTTGTTTTTCTCAAGAATTCCAATTGGAAGTTTGAACCTTCCTAGGGATGAAACTGATCCTATTATATGAAACAGGATGAAATGTGTAAAAAAATTTATATCAACCACCATTTAGTGTCTTCCTTCATCTCAAAACTTGTTCTTTGCATTCAAGTAAATTTACATTGGATGGCTTGTATTGGGTTTGTAGAATATTCAGAAGGGAAGTGAGTATTATCATTGGTAATCTTTTCTATTAAATGTTCTCTCTTCTTTCACTAATTAAATCTTAGAGAATCTCTAATCTAGGCATCAAGTTTTAAACACTGATTTTTATATGTACCAACAATCATGTTGGGTTTCTGAGAAAACAACCTCATATTCTGCTTGTACACATATCAAAATAACAAATGAGCCAAATTATGGTGCAAAATGGAAGGATGTCAATATGTGAGAAGATTGTCCTGTCACAAGTTGTCTTCATTGGATGTGAAAAATCTAATCTATTGACAAGTATGTTACCATACTGGAGCTGAACACAGGGTGTCTACTAAATGTATTGGCTCAAAACATATGCTTGAAAAGACAATTATTAAAGTCCTTCTATGTACATTAGGAATCAATCTAAAACCCCTTTGAACCCCATTTCTGTAGAAATTTTATCTTTAAATCCTTTTTTACCCGTTATTTCTTCTAGTAACCCCCCCGAGAGCTGAATGGCTCAGAAAATATGTAGTTCTATCCAAAATATGAGATCAAGATATCCGCTATAGGTTCTCTCATTCCCTTTCATGGCAGAGTAAATACCATTATAGATGCATTTATTGTCTATTTATTTGTGTGACTTGAGCTAATGATGTTAAGAATCTAAGATTATGTTTTAATCTAATAAGTGTTTTTCTTCAGCCACCCTTCATAGCCTTTGGGCTTATGATATAATGGGGCACAACCTCCTTTTCCAGAATTAATGAGGTTGAGCATTTGGATGCTAGTGAAGCGATGTTTATTTTGTTTTCTTATGTTTGAAACTATTGCCAATCACTGTTATATCTAAATTGGCAATGGCAATCTCCAGAATTGGGTCATATGACCATTGACATGTGATGAATCCCAATTTTCTTTCATTATAGAGGTTTAGTTTCCCTTTTAACATTTACATTCATCTCCTATGTCCTATACGTCAACTTGACTGTAAAGTTATGTACCGTGACTAATAGTATACAACTTCATTCACAAACTATTGTGGAAAGGAAATGGAAAGAAAATAACAGCTATAAGCACAGTGTACTATTTATCTAATTTTTTAATTCTATTTGTTGTAAGGGAATACTGTCATAGTTTCCATTGAACACTTGCCCTTGCTTTCTGTAGATTGTGAATGAAGCTGCAAAGTATCGATATCGAAGTGGAAATCAATTTAATTGTGGAGGAAATCAATTTATCAATGTTTAGTCTGTCTTGGGTCATTAGGGTTGTGTTTCCCTTTTCCCATGTAAGTTTTGGAACTATATGATTAAGGATATATTTATGGTCTCATGTAGGTGTTTATCATGGATCAGAATATTTTAGTGAGTGTAAGGGTCTATTTGTTAATAAAAAATATGTTTGCATTTGTTGTTACTTGTTAAGGTTTGAATTATATTCATATTTTCCACTATTTTAGTTGTCTCTCTAGACTTATAACTAAGAACAGTGCTATTCATAGAATGTTTGATGGTTGATATGTTCTATGATCACCAATATATTGAAGAGTTTTGACTCTATAACCCCAATAATAAGGCACTAATCTACTTGAATTCACCACCATAGATCTATTGCTAATCATAAACCCTTGTATTAATAAGTTTGATATTGTTTTAAGGTTTTGAGGACATACTTAATAATCTAATCAGGGAATCTCCCTTGTTCCATAAGGGAGATGGACTAATGTGAGACCAGTGTCCACTGAGGTGACAATAGGTGGAATTTCAAGTTTCCCTATGTTTGCATCTTTACTGTTAGACTTGAATATTTGCAAGTGCAGGACTAGAAGGTAACATATCTTATTCTATCCTATTGGATATGAGGAAGAGCAGCAGATCAAATGGCATTATTTCAGACAAACACAAAGACATAATTTCGAAGACTGTATATATGAATTCCTATGGCAAGCCATTCTTTTGAATATTATTATATTTCATAAGAAAATGAGGGGGTCCTGATGGAGTATCTTGGAGGCCTTCTCTACCATACTCGAAGAAAACTTAGTTTATTTGAAATCAATGATGCCAACAAAAAGGCCTTATTCATTGGGTTAGGGAACAGAAGCTAGAATGATATCTAGAAATGGAAACCCTGAGAAAGAAACCCCACAACGAAAATATGGAAGAAAGAATACTTCCAACACTATGCAGTCAAAGGGCTGCAGTAGGACTCATTGCAATTCTTGCAACAAAGATTAGTGGGAAGAAGAATTTTGGAAGCTTCAGTAGGAGTTAAATCAAAGAAACAAAGTGGATGCCCTTCATGATGGCCACATGGAAAATTCACTAGTTGGAGAAGGAACTACATCGGAAGAGGTGGGAATCAAGTTCTATATGGCTTGTAGTTGCTTCGTTTCTTGTTCCGAGGCTTGGAGTTGTCTTGAGGATGCATGGGTTGCAATAGTGTTCTTCCAAGGGTGGCCAACCCAATGGAGTACATTGCTTAGGAGGATTGATAGATTCTATGGAGCCTTGTGACAAAGGCATGTGGACTTACCTTCTGTAGCTACATCATCTTAGATCACTTATTATGTACGAAATCGCCTTGGAGCATAACACGTGTACTTTGGAGTGGAGTATACCACTTGTGTTGGTTTACATGAGCTTGTTGTAGGTTGCTTGTAAGGGCTTAGACCCGTGTTCTATTGTTTTATTTTTACAAGAACAAGGAGCATTGTATTGATAGAAAAAGGATGCAACTTAACTAGACAACTGGAGAGTACATAGTTTCGAAAGTAGATCACTACGAGCTTATTAGTCTTCCTACTTTAAGGAACTAGGAGGAGTAAATACACCATTTTCCTTTGCCACTACATTTTCTTACAAATTCTTGAGTACTAGGATAAATCCTTGCAAATTGCTTTCCTAATAAAGCACAAAAACAATACATAATTATCGTCTTTGAAGAGCGATCCCTATTAACAAGAGAGAATCCAAAGTTGCTTGAGTCCTCGAGAAGATTCATACTTTAGTTTCCTTTTCTCTTTGATCTCGGCTTGATTTCCTTCCTTGTGTGAAGGAGGAGGTGGAAGATAGCCTTTCATAAAAAATTCGACAAAGTAAAGAGACACAAAATTTTCACATGAATGGGGCACTAAGGTGTCAGGAAGCTACACCAAGGGTTTGGTTGGAGGATCTTCCCCTACATTCTCTTCTTCTAAATTTGCTTCCTATAAATCATTTATTGGTTCCTCTTTTTCTTCTTCTTCTTGTCCCTCTTCAGTTCTACTAAAACAACATTTTACGACTCCATGTGGGGTTCTGAAGGATCATCTCCTACTTAAATTTTGTCTCTTATTACTCTTACTCTTCTTTTTCCTTCTCATCTTATTCTACATTTTCTAATTCTTCAAATATGTTATTTCTCTTTTTGGGAGATTCCTCTTGAGAAATCTTTAAGCCTTGGGTTATGAACCTTTGTGCCTACTCTAAGATTGCTTGAATTCAATTTGTTGTTGAGAAGGAGGGGGCTATTTCGCTTCAGGATTTGGGAAAAATATTTAGCAAAATGCCCATAAATATGGAAATGATTGCATTTGAAGGGAATTTGGTCATAATCAAGGGTTTGCAAGTGACTCCACCCATCCAAATTGATTTGCAATGCCTTTGGCAAGCCCTTATCCAAGTTGAATTCCACACGTTTTCATGAACAAGATAATATATTTCCCTTTGGTTCTACTTTGTTAATAAATATTCCCAACTTTTTCCCGATATATTTAAGAGAACTTTCATCCCAAAAAATTATGGGAAAATGAGACAATTTGACCCATAGAAGGGTTGCAATAATATCCTCCTTTAGATTAAAATCTAGACAACAAGATGATAAATATATTCCCCTAGATCCCATGAAATAAGGTCCAAAATGAAAAATCAAATTACAAGATTCCTTATTTAGAAAAAGGAAAAGAAAATAGCCTCTTCCTGATGCAAATAATGATTCCTGGCTTTGTATCCTCAATGTCCAAAAATCTGCTATCCATGATTCAATAGTTCTAGGGCCACGCCAAACTTCCCAATTAGAGCTCTCTTTGACAAAATAAGGGTTTTTCTCCTTAACTGATGGGATGAAAGATCCAGTTGAGAGACGACCTCCAGTCATTTAACAAATCTCTGATGTTGAGGCTGAGATCTTGTGGCAACATTTATGGTATTAATCAATGCCTTAAACACATCTATGTATGGATATATCTCTTCTCTCACCATTGGCTAAATGAAATTGTTGCACTTCGAAGACCAAAATCCTTACTAGTAACCTGAATATCTAGATTCCAATGATACAAACAATTAGCATGGAAAAGTTGTGGTATGAGTCTTGAGATATCAAGGTGCAGAGTTCAATAGAGTAGCAGTTAGGGAAAACCCTGTTATGAGCAAAGCCTCCTATTCTTGGCCTCACTTACCTTTGATATAAAAAGAGGAAGAAGAGAGTCCTTTCATTATCATCATTATCATACTCTTTTTTTTAACTTGGCTTCTTGGAGGAAGTCGCTAGAGTTTTCTCATGAACCTTCGAAGGAGTTATAAATTCTAGAGGAGACATATTTGATGGAGCTTGATCCTTGTGTGATTTTAAGGTTTACTCTTGTGAGGAAAATGATGGTGATAATCACTCTTGTCTCTCTCTCCCAGATCTTATGTACTTGGTCTATCTTGTCTTGGAGTGCTAGGGTTTCTTGGAGATTTCTATGGTTGGGGTTTCTACCCTAAGAAGGAAATAAGATTAGTGTTTAGTGATAAACCCTAGGTGTATTTGGTGAAGAAGAAGAGAAGAGGGCGTCTTTCTTTGGAGAATGTATTGGACTAATTCTTGTATATTGGAGCTACTTGGTTGAGCTAGGGTTTTGTTGATTTTCCCTAGTTAGGGTTTTGGAGAGCTAGTGGATTTATACTAGCCTTGAGAGAAGGCTATGGTATGTACATGTACTTCACCTTGAGTATACAAATAAGGTTTTCAGCTATCCAAAACTTGTGAATTTTCCAGATTTTATTTTCAACCATATATGATATATGTTTTTCATGTATTGCTGTTTACAGCTATATATGTCTTGATGATTTGACATAAGTTAAAGGGCAATTGTTGAGTAATTTGAATTCTAACTAAAAAATATATGGAGTTGGTTTTATTGCTGTTATAATATTATTATTGCTGCTACAAAAGTGAATTTTTAGATCTGGTTTATGTGGGATAAGTTTCCCTAGAGGGCCAGAATTTATCCAAGTGGTTTGGTATCCTTTCTCCTTGGATTGTCTGGAAGTTTGAACTGTTTGGAAGTGAAATATTATACTCTTTCCGCTGTTGTTTAATACACTATTTCACAACAGCCC
Source organism: Pseudotsuga menziesii (assembly GCA_001517045.1). Classification (NCBI taxonomy): domain Eukaryota; kingdom Viridiplantae; phylum Streptophyta; class Pinopsida; order Pinales; family Pinaceae; genus Pseudotsuga; species Pseudotsuga menziesii. Next base: position 716,069 of record LPNX010058144.1, read on the forward strand.
CAAGATTGAAAATTCACAAGCTTAATATCCTAGAAACCTCTAAGGTTAGAGGTGAAACTTCTATTTTGCATTAAAAATCAAAGACCTTGACTAAGCATTGCAAATGGGAAGGAACTTTTACATGATGGCAGATTGAACAAGCATGGGGACCTTCACACTAGTCTCCTCGAGCCTATATTCCTAGCCAACCCTCTAGTCTTGTAGATTTTTCCTTCATTGTTGAGCCATTAAATCCATTCAACTTTTGTCCAGATCTAGTTTCGGATCAGTCACTAAACACCAATACTTTGACTTGGCCAAAATGTTGCAATAGGGAGTACTCCTCCATCAAAATAACCTAGGAATTGCACCTAGTCTCAACTATATATTGACGCCTCTATAATATTTCAATGGATTCATTACTGAACCACAGTCCACAACCATGTTGATAGGCCATTGTCAGTTTCAAAAGCCCAAATTTCTAGGCAACCTGCACAAGGTAGCAACTTCTTAATTCCAGCAATCTTTATCCTTTGGCTTTTACTGGCAGCATTCCAATTCATGGTTCCTTTGACATTTTTCTTTTTCTTCTTTTAATTATTTTATGCTTTCCTTGGCTATGCAACACTTCATTTTGGAGGCAAGTGGTATTAGATTGGAAAAGTGTGGGGCCCTTCACACTATCAACCAATTCCTTTGGCCTCATCACAACCTTGTAGCCTCAATCCTCTATTCCTAACCAACCCTCTGATCTTGCTGAGTTTTCCTTCATTGATGAGCTATTAAAACCATTCGACTTTTGTTCGGATCTAGTTTTGGATGAACCACTAAACACCAATACTTTGTCTTGGCCAAAATACTACAATAAGGAGTACTCTTCCATCAAAATCACCTAGGACATGCACCTAGGCTCAATTATTTATTAACGCATCTAGGAAATTTCATTGGATTCACAACTAAACCATAATTTTGTTGACTAGCCATTGTCAATTTTGAAAGGAAACTTTCTTAGGGTAGCAGTGACCAAGGTCCATATGAATGAAATTAGTCCAACATCGTACTTGCAAGTTTGCAAGCTTGTCACTATCAATTACTAGCCACTCGTCATAGCTCAATGCAATGAATTTCATCTTCTGAATTATACCAGTAGAATCAATTCTAGAGCACAATATATGAATCTCTAATTCATAATCTTATGAAATTCAATGCAGTGACGCTAGTCTTGGCAGTAAGACTCTAAAAGAACAGTCTAAAACTTATTATCTATAATACAGCATGAAAATATGTCTCCAAGTGTATACTATATACCCAAGGCATGTTCAACACAATACTACAAATCCTAGAGAACTAGTGTAGAGAGAGGCATTTTGAAGGTGTTTCTCAGCATTGCCAATATTATTGCTAGTTATGTAGGATACACTGATTTGTCAAGTGAATTTGAAGTGAAATGATTGCAAAACGTCAATTGAATGATGCATTTTCATATCTTCTCAAAATGATCCAAAATTTTGAAGTTAGATGAGCCATCAATTGATATTTGATGGTTTGTCAATTTAGCTGTGTATCTCATTTAACACTTGCAATTTTTTTTGTTAACAAATGCTCTTGACATTTCTACTTTGTTGTAGTCAATGATATGGTTGATTATTTCAAGGATGGAAGACTGATGGCTGGAGGATTAATGTGTTTGATGCCTTTGGATGAAGAAGCCACATATGGCTTCTTACCTAAATCCCATATTGTAATGATTAGCATTTCCAGATGTACTACTGGCATTTTAAGTTACCCCTTCATTGATTAGAAGATAATGACAATCGGTGCTATGCATAGGAACATGCATTCCAATATATGTAGTTTCTAATTATGCTACTTGTTGTTTTATCTCAACCTGTAAATGTAGCATGCCTTTTTCTATGAAGAACTTTGAAGTAAGCATTTTTCGGCTTGAGACTTTTAACAGTTATTTTGGTGCATTGGTGTAAGTTTAGGTTCATGAATTTTGTTTTATTAGTTGCTTAAGTGAAGTATAAACTATTAAGAAATAGCTCCAGTGAACATCCATACACTTCTACATACCTGAACAGTAACAGTGGGAACCATACACTTTTTAGGATCTATCTAAATTTTAATAATCAATTTTATGTGCAACTACCCTTCCCTTGTAGAATGATTACTACCAGAGATATGTGATTGCTTGTTTAGAATATTAAGGCTGCACCCGTATATGCCATCATTGTAAAGGAATTCATCGTCATTTTCATTGACTTCTGTGGATGGTCTCATCTTCCTGAAGAACTAGTGCAGAGAGAGGTATTTTGAAGGCGTTTCTCAGCATTGCCAATATTACTACTCATTATGTAGGATGCACTGATTTGTCAAGTGAATTTGAAGTGAAATGATTGCAAGACGTCAATCGACTGATAGATTTTCAGATCTTCTCAAAATGATCTAGAATTTTCAAGTTAGATGAGCCATTAATTGATATTTGATGGTTTTTCAATTTAGTTGTGTATCTCATTTAACACTTGCAATTTTTTCTGTTAACAAATGCTCTTGACATTTCTACTTTGTTGTATTCAATGATATGGTTGATTAGTTCAAGGATGGAAGACTGATGGCTAGAGGATTAATGTGTTTGATGCCTTTGGATGAAGAAGCCACATATCATAGAGGGAGTCAATCTGTAGCACTACTTGTTCTACTAATAGGTAGCATTGTTGTCAATGTGTAGCACTACTAGTTCTAAGAATATCTAGCATAAGTAGCACTACTAGTTCTGCTAAAAGGATCGGGAGTTAAGGAACAAGCTGGGGGCCTAATGTGGTTCCTCTAGTAAAGTTGTGAAAGAGAGGAAGGGTCTTGTGGTTGTTTCCTTCTCTAAGAGGTTCAGTAATAGATAAAGCAATATATAATGGAAAAAATGAATTATAAATTGGGAAATTTATACTCAATTTTAAGCCTAAATGAGTAATATAGGAGTAAAGTATAAGTTCATTGGAAGTGTAGTTCTAGTTATCCATGTTTAGTAATACTTAGTGAAGTGTAGCAACGGTTATATAAGTTGAGTATCAGTACCAATATAGTATACAAGATATAATTTGTAAAGTATCATAAGTAAAATACCATCGCCAATAACACTACGGTCTTTCTTATTATTATTCATCCCCTTTGGCTTCAATACTATAAATGGTAGGTCACCTAACAATCCTTTCAAATCTATCTTAAGATGATTGATCTTAATAAAACTTATTCAAGATCCAATACTCATAAACATTTTGATTTGATGCATGGAAACTCATAAACCAAAGTTTTGATAAACCATCATGCAATAACAACCCTAGAATCCATCATCATCTTGAAGCCATTTTTTTGACAATTCTTCAAGCTGGAGTCATTGAAATTTGTTGAGACGAGATGTGCTTCAAACTTCCTCCTGTTGCATCGCTTTGTATAGGTGAACGTTGCATTATTGTCTATGGTGAGTGAGATTTAGTCTTTTTGGAGACAGTCAAATTCAGAGAGGAGTGTTGTGTAGACTGGTGATTGATGGGAAGTGGCAGCTCAAGATTGACTTCTGTTGAAATTCACAACACCAACATTTGAACTTAATTGAAATACACACACTGCAAGCCATTTTGGGGAAAGATTTATGATGGCACGGATACCATGGATGAGAAATCTATGGAAACCATTTAACAAGAGGGTTCTTGTGCTTTTATTTTTTGATGTAGATTTTTTAGAGGTTGTGTTGACAATCATTGATATAGATTTTGCGTTGTGATGACAATCATTATTGACATGTGGAACCAATTCAACACCCCCTTGCACACTTTATCCCATTCTTTGAATCCTAGATTCATGTGACAATGACCTCATTGCTTGAAGCAATGGGAAGAGGAAGGCCCCACATGGATGGGGTTGGCTGCTGTAGTGAAGAAAGCATTCAAGAGATCATTTGGGGGAAAATTTTGTAAAATTTATTGGAGGAAATTGGAATGGACAAATTTGCAGACATCAACCTTGGCTACTTTGTATATCTGTACACTAGTTTTGGGATGTAATATTTACTGTATTGTTGCCCCAGTTATCTCTTTTAGTTCATTTTGAAATATTCAACATAATATTCTTATTAATATATTTATATGAATTTAGAAATTTTTCTTTATTGGGGTAAATTGTTTTAAAAAATATTTCACATTTAGCTTTTATGATTTTTTATTTTCTATGTCCTATTTTTCTAGCAGTAAAACTCAGAAGTTCTATGATGTTACAAATCCTTCACAGTAACACTGGAGACTTTGTTTACCTCCACCAGTGGCAGAGGTTTCCTTGCTTGGGTAAGCTTCTTCAAGTAAATTGAGCAAATCACTAGCTCCTGTAAGTGACTTTAGGATTTTAGTATATTGTACTTTCGTCCAATTATCTTTAGCATTTGTTATTGATATCTGTGCAGACAGCTTTTTCTATGCTTCCATATTAGATTATTTAATAGTTTCGGATTCAGTCCTAAATAATAATTAGTATAGAATCTAATGTGTATTTTATTTAGATAGCTTGTGTTTTACTTCAGTGATTGTCTTCTAGATTCTTTATACATGTCTTCATTTTCATTTCCTAATAGTATATAGTTGTTCATATTTCCATGTGAAACTAGAACACAGGAGGTAATGCCGAGACTTCCCTCGCCAGTGGAGCTGTTGGAAGATCAGTTGTATTGCTAGCTAGTGCATCTTGTTATGAAATTTGTTTCTTGTCATGGAATATTTGTTTAGCTTTCCAGCACCCCCCTGGATTGGTGCAGAGTAACATTACACATTAAGTTTAGTGAACATAAGATTCCATATGATTTAGGTGTTTGTGGTGGAATATTACTTATCTTACTTAATATTAAGACATTAATGGTTGTTGTAGGGGCTCCCATATTGCACAGGAAAAATCATTTAGTATGAGGATCCCAGCTATTTAGGGCTCCTCTAATCCCAAAACAAGTTCATCTCATTCATTTTCAGTGTCTCCAAAATTAAATCTCCCTGCCTTGGTGGTGGAAACTACGCCATCAGGGTTGAGTTTCGAACATGGCAAGATGTTTTCGATAAGGGTGGGTAGTCATCAATGTTTATGTCTTAAAAACATATTGATTCCAAACCTAATGCAATTAGTGGAACAGATATAAAATCAAATTCACGTGTAAATACTGTTGGGGAATAATTCCATGGAAAGAATGCCAGTTTAGTTGATCCTACTCTGAAATGTAGAAGTCATGAAGGTTTTAAAAGTCTATTAAATAATTCATCCTCTGACACACACAAGGGTTCATCTTAGCTAGGCATTGGGCACATTGAAATAGAAAGAAGTGAAAGAACAGATGGAGCTTCAGTGTCATCTGGTATTGTCTATGTTGGACTTTCTAAAGATAGATTTCCAATCTTTGTCCCTCAAATCAACTCTGTTGTTCAAAGCAATAGTGAAGTGAATGTTGTTATGTTGCAGCTGCAACTATTTTCCCAAATTTTTGAAATTTTGGACCCTCTTCTTAATTTTTTTTGGATCCATGAACTCTGTTTTTGTTTCCCCTCTGCTACAAGTTTGGATTGTTTTAAGGTCAACTATTTTCGTTCTTTTTGGTAAATTGCTTATGTCTAAAACTGTTTGAGCTATGGAATTTGAAGATTGGATTTAAAATGTTGCCCTTTTGATATGAAATTTCCTTCTTTGATATCGGAAGTCTTTTTCTTGTTTTCGCCACAATTTTGGAGGTGAAACAAACTATTTCATCACTACCCAGCCGAAAGTCTGTTGGAATTTAAAGTTTTAGTTCAGCTGTTTGGAATTAATTTAACTATGCATCAGAGCCATATTTCCCTACGGGGCCGCCGTTGCGGAAGATGAACGATCATTCTTCTGATGGATAGCTTTGACTGTGTCGATGCTATGATGTTATTATTTCGTCTTGCTTTGAGCTGTCGGAGGTTGGATGAGGTTTGATTCGGTGGTTTTTTTATATTTATGGAGTAGTTGTTTTGAAGATGAGACAAGATTTTAGACCGCTATACAACCTCAAGTTTTTTCGAGCACTTAACGTTTTCACGTTTTTTCTGCACCATATCGGAAAGTTTTATAACTTTGATCGAAGGTGGTAGTCTAATTTCCTTCCGCCATTGTGGCTCTCGAGTAAACTAAGTGTCTGCCATTGTAACTGCTCCACTCGTCGATGTTTTTGTTACGGTTCTCACTGATATGTTTATTCATAGCGGAGCTCATAGCCTTTTCATATTCCACCATTGCAGCTGCATAATACACTAAACTCCTGACGTTATGTCATTATGATTGCTGACAAGGAGTTTCCACCCGATGCTTTAGTGTTTATTATTTCGAACGCTGATAGGATTAATGGTTCTGTGGAACTTGTTGTTCTTCTGAAACCCGCCGTTGTGGCTAGGAGTAAGACTATCCTACCGACGTTTTAATGGTTCAAGCAACTGATAAGGCTTTTCCCTCAATTTTGTGAGTTTTTAAACTTTATGTGGGCGGCGGTGGTTTCTGATTCTTGTTAAGGTTTTCGCAACGAAAACGCAGTACAGGGCCTCATTTTGATGATCAGTTTTATTGTTAGTGTAGTTTAAGTTTGTTGAAAAGATGCAGTCCTAATTAATGATGAATTTTTGTTTTAACTGCAGATAGACTCAGAAGATTCTTCAGATTACTACTGCAAGGAGACATAGCTGAAGGATAAAGATGAGAAAAGTTGGCTAAAAAGTGATAGAGTTTGTTCTGAAATCAACAGGATCTAAGAAAGGACAAATAAAATACAAGGCAGAATCGGTGGCAATAGAAGCCCAGGCTTGGAAAGGGCTCGTCAGTTACTAAGCTAGTCCTGTTATATGAAGTATTCATAAGATTAAATATGAAATGTAATGTATTGCCTAAATCATGAGCACTCACAAAAGGACAAAATTGTGAGACTAACGGTTTTGGGGAGCCCAAGAGTCATTCATGGGCAGCCCAACAGTTTTGTTCTTTTTGTATAAATATAGAAGATTTAGATAAGATAAGGGACTTTTTCCCAGTTAGATTGGAGGACATATTATAAGAAGAACTATTTCCTTTCGTAATAAATAATTACAGTTTTCCTGTTGGAGAAAGCTAGGTGGAATGTTGAAATGTTATGCTATGGATTTGTTGAAGAGGAACTATTTCGTTTTCAGCTTTGTGTCCATTAACTATGAGAACGTTCTAACTTTTTGAACCTATGTTCTTGTATGAATGATCTCTGGTTTATTTTATGAAAATTTCCACTATGAGTAATGAATGATGTTCATAGGCAATTGGCTATCTGGTTGTTCAAATATCTTTAAATGTTCATGTGCTTGAAAGAAGTATTGGCTATCTATGATTTCTTTTTTATAATGCATGCACAAAATACATTACTCATTAATAAGTGACAATATTTCTCCCTAGGGATAGGTTAAGTAGTTAGTTTTAATTTCTTGCTATGTGTGTGATTTAGATGCAAGAGAGTCTAAGACGAGAGGTAAGAACCCGCGCATCACATTGTGAACACTCCTTGCACTCTTAATCGATCTGCATTTTAGATAGGAATTTGCATGTCATACTTAAAACTAAAAAATAAAAAAATATACACGGTGAACCAGGCCGCAACCGGTAAAACCTTTTATTTTTGTTACTTGACCTACGGTAGTTGGACTACAAACCGAATGGATTCCCTACACCAAATAGTCACAGGCTATTTGGGAACGTTGACTGGGGAGAACCCCTTGCTATTGTTTCCTATGAATTTCCAGGCCTCAATAGTTTCTGGCACTAGAAGGAGGGCTTCCATTGCATGGCTAGCCGAGGAAACCCATTTTCTCAAGATTATTCCACCAGTGATAGTTCAGAAAGCAGTCTATTTCCCAACCCAATTCCTGAAGAGAAAGGTAAAGAGCATTTCTATTATGTGGACAATGAAGTTGTTAATGATGTGAGAAGACACACTAGGGCATTTGTGAAGAAGATTGGGGGATTATTGATTATCCCTGAATTTCCCAGAAGAGAATATAAGAAGAAAGACCATCTTGTCTTGGAAGATTTAGTGTTGGTTGGAGATTTGGAAGAACTTGTAGAAACATCTTTACAGGAAGTTGTACAGCCTTTGAATCAAGTTTTCCCAAATACACCTTGTTGTTCACCTATTCATACTCCTATTCATTCACCACCTCACTCTCCACCCAGACTCATGGTAGGCATAAACACAAATCAGCCACCCAACCCACCAAATCCACCACCTGCTTGGAAAGTCGGGTCACCTTTAAACCTAACACCTCTGTTGCACGACTTACCTCAAGATTTTGAGAAGATGTTTCCTAAGTTTGATCCAAATGAGAGGATGTTAGTTGATGACCATTTGCAAGGTTTCTATTTGGAAATAGAAGGACTAAGGGCTAGGAATATGAAGATGTAGTTTGTAGACTTTTTCCACACACCCTTAAAGGAGCAGCAGCATCGTAATACTTTGGTTTTCCTGTAAACTCTATCCCAGATTGGGATACCTTTGAAAGGATTTTTAGAAGTAAGTACACAACCCAAAAAACTCATGCAGCTCTCATGAAAGGACTATGCACCCTAAAGAAAGAAAGAAAAGAGGACGTGCATAGTTTTACCCAAAGATTTGTAGCCTATATTAAGAATTTTTCTGAAGCTGACAAACCTTTGGATAAAGTCCTGATTGAATATTATACCTCAACTCTACGACCCAAGTTGTCCAGGTTTTCCAAAATGAAGGCCGAGCCTACGCTATCAGAGACTTATGAGGAAGCAGAGAGAGTAGAGGCTGAAAGGGAAAGTATCGAAGATTATCCTGAACGATCAAGAGAAAAAAAAGTTGGGAGGAATGCTTTGTTATTTAATCCTAAAGAGGAACAATCACCAGATTTTGAAGAAATGGCAAAGATGATGCATAATCTCTCTAGCAGAATCATAGACTTGGAAAAGGAAAAGGAAACCCAAAAGTTCTATAAGCCATATTACAAGAAAAGAGAAGATAACAATCAATCCCAACCCCCTCCACATAGCCCTGCATCTATGAACTTCATGGAGGTAGGAATGGATAACATTTGCACTTTCAACCAACAAACCCATTCTGAAAAGAATTGTCCTCAATGGATAAATTCAATGATGTTGGTTATGAATCAGCTGTTGGATTCCAAATTAACTGAAGACAACGATGAAGAAGGGAAATACAACAACAAATCAACAGAAAAAAAGAAGGATGAAGCTATGGTTTTATGGGACTGTGTATCATTGTTTGATGCCGAGGAAGAAAAGGATCTGAGACATGAGGGCATCCTGGAAACAAACGTATTGACAAGAAGCCAGGGTTTTATTAAGGAAAATAGTCTTATGCTCTTGAAGATCAAAATACTTCAAAAGAATGTTAAGATATTTCAAAACAACTCCTCAACTAATAAGATTCTGAAATTTACCATCACCAGTCAAAATCCTAGACAGATGAATATGCCTACTAAACCCAATGAAGAAAAAAATAATAATGTTAAATTGAATCTCACAGAACATAGGATGGATTATGACATTGTGGAGGATATAAAAAAGGTGAGGGCAAACATCTCATTATTTGAAATGTGCAATGTGCCGCATCAGAAAGAAAAGCTATTGAAAGCACTTGAAGTATAAGAGGAGAGGTTTCCCACTGATAATCAGCCCCACGAAGAAGAAATTGGTGAAGCAAGTAGGGGAGCTAAGCCTAAAAGAAAGAATCCACCTTTTCTCCTTACTTTTGAGATTTTCAACCACAATGTGCATAATTGCCTAGTAGACTCGAGGGCATCATTCAATGTCATGCCACTGTCCGTCTGCAAAAAGATAAATGGAAAACCTAAACCATCTACTTGGAGGTTCGTTCAGTTGGATAGAATGAATGTGAAGGTAATTGGGGAAATGGAGGATGTTCTCATTTGCTTATCTTCAAATGATAAGGTGTGCCAATTCATTGATATTGTGGTGGTTGGCATACCGGAAGCTTATGGACTTGTTTCGAGTAGAGATTGATCGGCAAAGCTAAATGGATATTTTGCCTCAGACTGGTCACATCCATTGTTACCATATAAAGGAATCTCAAATAAAATTAAAGTTTTGAGGGAGCCCCACATGAAACACAATGTTACTCAGTTCGAAGGTAAAAATGAACCCGTCGATTCTATTTTGGGAAATTACTTTATTGAGCTAGAACTGGGAAACTATCAAGCGGAAGAAGCCAGTGATACATCAGATGCTCAGCCTGATCTCCTTCATTTTTCATAGGCTGATCAAATAGATTATAAAATAGTAGAATTAGCTATAGAAGTAGAAGTCAATTCTCGCATAGTAGTGGTTAGCGATTTTTGGACGCTTTTCTTTAATGGTTCTAAAACTTTAGAGGGGTCAGGAGCCGGCTGTGTCTTGATTGACCCTAAAAAAACAAACATTTTCTTTCATGTAGGTTAGAGTTCGAATGTACTAATAACACACCTGAATATGAAGCATTAGTTCAAGGATTAAGGAAAGCAATTGAATTAAAGGAAAAAAAATCTGAAAGTGTTTGGAGATTCTAAAATAATTGTAAAAGAAATTAAAAATCAAATACATTGCATTTCTCCTCATTTAAAATCTTATCAAAATGAAGTATGGGATTTAATTAAATGTTTTAATGCCTTTAACATTGTATTGATTCCTAGACTTAAGAATGCAGCACCTAACTTGCTTGCCACCTCAGCTGCGAGGCTTGTGCCCTCTAATAATCGGTGCTCTGTTGAATTGCTTTTCAGGCCTTCAGTTCCAGATATGATTACCAATATATGAGTGTTCAATGATGATTGGCATATTATAGAATGGTTGAAAAATGACGAGACCTTCAAAGGGGCAATTATTGATGATGAAGAACATCAGGTCGAGCTAAAATTCGATAATTTTATTCCTAAGGGAGTCAGGAGAATGGATGTTTGATTTAAATGAGAAATTTAGAAGACAAGCAAATGTGAAGACTCATAGATCGTCTCTATAGTTTGAGTTGATTAATTTGGGGACTGAAATGGAGCCTAAATATGTGAATTTGGGAAAATCTTGCTCCCCAGGTGAAAGGAATAATTTTATCAACCTTTTCAAACAATACAAAGATTTTTTTGCCTGGATGTATGAAAATCTGAAGACATATGACACCAGTATTATTCATCATGTTATCCCCATTATATTTGGAATTAAACCTTATCAGCAGCCTTTAAGGAAAATGCATCCAAAATTAGAACCTTTAATCCAGAGTGAAGTTAAGAAACTAATGGATGCTATAATTATCTTCAAGGTTAGACACTCTAAATGGGTTTCAAATCTAGTATCGGTAAGGAAGAAATCTGGAGAAATCAGGCTATGTGTGGATTTCAGAAACTTAAATTGCGCTTCAAATAAAGAAATTTATCCTGTTCCACCCATGGATTAGATATTGCAAATAGTTTCAGGCTCTGAATTATTCTCTTTATTAGATGGATTCTCAGGCTACAATCAAGTACTACTAGCCGAAGAAGATAGACTAAAAATGACATTCAAGACCAGGTGGGGAACTTTTGCTTACAGAAGGATACCCTTTGGACTCATAAACGCTAGAGATACTTTCCATAGGGCTATGGACATAGCTTTCCATGGTCTGATTGGCCGCAGTGTTGTAGTATACCTCAATGACATCACAATATTCTCAAAGAAAAGAGAGGAACACACTTTTCATCCAAAGCAGATTTTTGAACGCTGCCGAAAATATGGTATCTCACTAAACCCCAAGAAGTGCGTGTTTGCTGTTACAGAAGGTAAATTGTTGGGTCACCTGGTTTCTAAGAAGGGGATATCCATAGACCAAGAAAGGATCAAATCCATTGAACAGATTCCCTTACCCCATAATAAAAAGGGCATGCAATCATTTATGGGGACAATAAATTTCGTGCGAAGGTTTTTGCCAGATTTCGCTCAAATTGTCAAACCTTTGCAGAAAATGGTAAAGCAAAGTGTACAATTCAAATTGATTGAGATAGAGAAGAATGCATTTAGTAAAATAAAGACAGCTGTCGCACATGCACCCTCCCTCAAAAGTCCAGATTTTGAGAAAGATTTTATTCTGTACACTTTCGCATCTGATGATTCACTAGCAGTTGTGCTTATCCCGAAGGAAGATGGGGGGGATGAGTTCCCCATATCATTCATGAGCACTAGTCTGCAAGGGTCCAAATTAAATTACCTAGCTATGGATAAACAAGCCTATGCCGTGTTCAAAATGGTAAAACAATTCAGGCCATATATACTTGAGAACCGGACAAAGGTAATAGTTCCACACCCAGCTGTGAGGTCTCTTTTTGTACAAAAGGAGTTAGGAGAAAGAAGAGGCAACTGGGTAACATCTCTACAGGAGTATGACCTCGAATTCAAGCCAGCTTCCATAGCTAAAGGGAAAGGATTGTGCAAACTGTTGACTAAAAGTAAAGACAATGAAGAAGATGACTAGGAAGATCAAGTCGAGATACATTTGGTGGATGTATGTCCTCTTTTCACAACTCCAGACTCCTGGTATCGAGACCTTGTGCATTAACTTCAGTCAGGATTGTTACCAAAACATTGGAATTCTAAGCAAAGAAGAGCACTGCATCTTAAATCAGCCTCATATCATATTGTGGAAGGGATATTATTCAGAAAAAATTATGATGGAGTTCTTCTTAGATGCTTAGAGAAAGAAGATGCAAAGAAAGTAATGATAGACTTACATGATGGGCCTGCTAGAAGACATTTCTCCAGAGATACAACAGCACACAAAATTCTCAGAGCTGGATACTATTGGCCCACACTATTCAAAGACGCACATGCCCATGTTAGAAAGTGTGACATTTGCCAAAGGTGTGGTGGATGGCAAGTTAAAGCAATGGGACCATTAAAGCCCGTTATGATAACAGAACCTTTTGAGAAATGGGGGATGGACATCATTGGAGAAATAAATCCAAATTATTCCTTACAACACAAATATATTTTGACGGTAACTGACTACTTCACTCGTTGGGTCGAGGCCATTCTGTTGTGTAAAGTAAATAAAGATGCGGTCCTGGATTTCTTGCAAGATCATATTATGACCAGGTTTGGAGTTCCAATTTCTTTAGTTTTTGATAATGCTACTTACTTTTCCTCAATTAGGTTAACTTCATTTTCTCATGAGAAAGGAATTAAGTTGCATTACTCTGCTAGTTACTATCCCCAGGGAAATGGTTTGGCTAAATCTACAAACAAGAATCTGATTAGGATTTTAAAAAAGACGGTAATAGAAAATTAGAGGAGTTGGCACTCAGCGTTACCAAATTCCCTTTGGGATGATAGGGTCACCCCCAATACTTCGTTAGGTGTGTCCCTGTATACCCTTGTTTATGGAAAAGAGGCCATTCTACCCCCCAATATCATGCTACCCTCTTACATAATAGCTCAAGAATCTAGAGGATCAAATAATGAAGTCTTGCAAATGAGGATACATAATCTGTTGAAGTCAAAAGAGTCTAGATCTAAGGCCAGAGAACATTTTAAAAAACAACAGGAGGTAGTAAAGAGATGGTTTGATAAAAACAAAGCTGGAACAAAAGAATTCGAAGTGGGAGATTTGGTTCTCAAATGGGACCACCCCCATGATAAAAAAATTAAACACACGAAATTCCAATAGCTATGGGTAGGCCCTTTCTAGATTGCGACAAATATTGGCCCCTCAACCTATAAATTGCAGGATATACAGGGGTGGGAAGAGAACTTACCAGTAAATGGTTTAGTTCTCAAACCTTATTTTTCCTGATTTTTGTTTTGTTCTTTTATCTTGTACATAAATAATTTGATATGGCTGTTTATTTTGATTTGTTTTATTTCTATTTTGTTTTAGTTTAGATTTTGATTGATTTCAATAAGAAAGAGGCAAAATTTTGGTTGCATGGAGAGTATCAGAATTCTGGAGTAAGTAAAGTCCTTTAGTGTAAGACTATGTTCTATTGTTTTATCTGAAAGAATTTCTTCCAGTTTAGCAGTTTTCCTAAATGGCTATGAACACATTGAAGTCCTACTTAATCCTTGTAAAATAAACCAGGATCAAAAGGTCTGGAATACTATTTTGAGGCTCCATCCATCTCACATTTAAAAATGTCTAAGGGAGTGAAAGCAAAAGGCCGATGGAAAGGAAGCAGGGTAAACAGTATATTATAGATAAATGATCCCATGCCAGGAATTAAATGCCAAAAGGAAGATAAGAGTCAAAAACTCCTGTGAAAGCAATATGTATCGAAACAAAGTATTGAACCATATAAGTACCAAATTTCCAAGTTCTTCTTCGTCTGTGAGCTGAAAGTTAAATACATCTCTCACACAAAAGGACACTCTGGATAGAGGAACCTGAATAAAAATTCAGAAGGAAAGGCATGTAGGAGGACTCATATGAAAAGGACCAAAGTCCAAAAACACAAAAGTGCAAAATGGCATGGGAATGAGGAACAAATGAATATTTTTGTTTACCATATGTTACAATCCTATGGTGCCCAAGCTAGTAGCTACCTGAAGATAGAGGTAATAAATGAAACTCATCTTCCTGGCCTCGAAAGAGTCACTTTGACATGGAAATCTTGGTTTCCATTCTCCTAAATTGGACTATCATCAATGATTAAAAGTACATATATTTGCCATTTGGGAAATCCAGACATCTAGAAGAATTCAAAATGTTCATTTTATTGTTAAATAGTCTGATGCTTAAGAAATAAATTGTCCAGAGATCTAGGTTCACTAGGTAGTCACCAATTGTTGCAGCTGCAACTGTTTTCCCAAATTTTTGAAATTTTGGACCCTTCTCTTAATTTTTTTTGGATCCATGAACTTTGTTTTTGTTTCCCCTCTACTACAAGTTTGGATTGTTTTAAGGTCAACTGTTTTCATGCTTTTCGGTAAATTGCTTATGTATGAAACTATTTGAGCTGTGGAATTTGAAGATTGGATTTAAAATGTTGCACTTTCGATCTGCAATTTCCTTCTTTGATATCGTAAGTCTTTTTCTTGTTTTCGCTGCTATTTTGGAGGTGAAACAAACTTTTTCATCGCTGCCCGACTGAAAGTTTGTTGGAACTTAACGTTTTAGTTTGGTTGTTCAGAAGTCATTTAACTATGCATTGGAGCCATATTTCCCTACGGGGCCATCGTCGCAGAAGTTGAACGATGATTTTTCTAACGGATAGATTTGACTGTTCCAATGCTGTGATGTTATTATTTCGACTTGCTTTGCGCTATTGGAGGTTGGCTGAGGTTTGAGTCACTGGTTTTTTTTTAATGGAGTCATTGTTTTGAATATGAGACAATATTTTAGACCACTGTACAACCTCAAGTTTTTCCGAGCACTTAACATTTTCACATTTTTTCTACGCCATATTGGAAATTTTTATAACTTTGATCGAAGGTGGTAGTCTGATTGCCTTCTGCCATTGCAGCTCCCAAGTAAACTAAGTGTCCACCATTGTAACTGCTCCACTCATTGATGTTTTTGTTATGGTTCTTGCTAATATGTTTATTCACCACAGATCCCATAGCCTTTTCATCTTCTACCATTTTGACTGCATAATATGCTAACCTCATGACGTTATGTCATTCTGATCGCCGACAAGGAGTTTCCGCCCAATGCTTTAGTGTTTAGTCTTTCGGACATCGATAGGCTTAATGGTTTCACGGAACTCGTTGTCCATCTGAAACCCACCATTATGGCTAGGAGTAAGACTATCCTATTGATGTTTTAATGGTTCAAGCCACCGATAAGGTTTTTCCTACCATTTTGTGAGTTTTTAACCTTTCTATGGGCAGCGATGGTTTCTAATTCTTGTTAAGATTTTCACAATGAAAGTGCAGTACAGGGCCTCATTTTGATGATCATTTTTATTGTTAGTGTGGTTTAAGTTTGTTGAAAAGATGCAGTCCTAATTAATGATGAATTTTTGTTTTAACTGCAGACGGAATCAGAAGATTCTTTAGATTACTGCTGCGAGGAGACATAGCTGAAGGATAAAGCTGAGAAGATTTGGCTAAAAAGTGATAAGCAGAGTTTGTTCTGAAATCAACGGGATCTAAGAAAGGACAAATAAAAGACAAGGAAGAATCGGTGGCAACAAAATCCCAGGCTTGGAAAGGGCCCATCAGTTACTAAGATGGGCCTGTTATATGAAGTATTCATAAGATTAAATCTTAAATGTAACGTATTGCCTAATCATGAGCACTTAGAAAAGGATAAAATTGTGGGATTAAACAGTTTTGGGGAGCCCAAGAGTCATTCATGGGCATCCCAACAGTTTTTTTCTTTTTGTATAAATATAGAAGATTTAGATAAGATAAGGGACTTTTTCCCAGTTAGATTGGAGGACATATTGTAAGAAGACCTATTTCCTTTTGCAATAAATAATTATAGTTTGCCTATTAGAGAAAGCTTGGTGGAATGTTCAAATGTTATGCTATGGATTTCTTGAAGAGGAACTATTTCATTTTCAACTTTGTGTCCATTAACTGTGAGATCGTTCTAACTCTTTGAACCTATGTTCTTGTATGAATGATCTTTGGTTTGTTTTATGAAAATTTCCACTATGAGTAATGAATGTTGTTCATAGACAATTGGCTATCTGGTTGTTCAAATATCTTTAAATGTTCATGTGTTTGAAAGAAGTATCGGCTATCTGTGATTTCTTTTTTATAATGCATGCACAAAATACATTACTCATTAATAAGTGACAATCTTGCTCCCTAGGGATAGGTTAAGTAGTTAGTTTTAATTTCTTGCTATGTGTGTGATTTAGATGCAAGAGATCCTAAGACGAGAGGTAAGAACCTGCGCATCACATTATGAACACTCCTTGCATTCTCAATCAATCTTCATTTTAGATAGGCATTTGCATGTCATACTTAAAACTAAAAAATACAAAAATATACACGGTGAACCAGGCCGCAACCAATAAAACCTTTCATTTTTGTTACTTGACCTATGGTAGCCGGGCCACAAACCGGATGGATTCCCTACACCAAACAGTCACAGGCTAGTTGGGAACATTGACTGGGGAGATTCCCTTGCTATTGTTTCCTGTGAATTTCCAGGCCTCAACATGTTTCTCTAAATAAAAGTAGTAGAATGCTTTCAGGAAACCATGTTGAGAATTGTCTACAAAGGTCTCGATTTGATGATAGGTATCAAAACAATTATGAAGAACACTTTGCAGAACCATATGGTGAAGGTTGCTCTGAAGCTATTTCTTCAGAAGCAGAGGTGCCTCGCTTTATGGAAAAAGTTCAATTTTCAGTGGATGATTATAGTTCTAAATATTGTTCTCTTCATCAAAAGTATGTAAATATTTGCACCCTTAATGGTGACGGTGACAACTTTGGAGTTACTGATCATAAAGCAGAGGAAAGATTAGTTTCAACTGCTGAAAAGACTAGTGCAGGTTCTATCCAAAATTGTGAAAATGAGCCTATGTTCGAGGAAAGATCAGTTTCAGAAGCTGGAAATACTAGTACAAGCTCTATCCAAAATTTTGAAAATGAGTCTATGCTAGATGCAATCGATAGAAGTACAAGTACTAGTTTTCAAATTCCTGAGAATGTAGAAATTGCTAGAGATTCTAATGCCAGTTCTGGAAAGCTAGAATGCTTGGAGAATCTGGTGTGTAATATCCTTCCAGAATTTTATATGAATGGCTCAGATGTTGGAGAAACCAGTATAATTTCAAACATTTTGTCTTTGAATTTTCATTCAAATGATAGTGTATTAAATAGTCCTCACAATTTAGCAAATTTGCTCCTTGTTGAGACTGATAAATGCAATGGGATGTCAAAGGAAATATCAAGTTCATGGAAGTCTCAGAATAACAAACATTGAAGATTTTTATTTGCAAGGTCAAAAGGTTCTAGAGAAAGATCAAGCCATTATTCCACTCCCAATTTGGCATCGTCTAGGCAATTGCAGAGGGAATGGGAAAATGGACAAGATGTTTTGGAAATAACAATTAATAGACATGAACTATTGAATATTAATGGACTATCTAATAATGCTTCTGGCCCAAAGGTGCAAGGATTTCAGAGTACTTCAGAGGGAAGCACATTTTTGGTTCCTTCAGAGGCCAAGGGTGAGTTTTGTCTTCTTTTGTTGTTGGATATTATTAATTTAATTTTAATAATAAAAAAATTACCTCTTGCTAATGTGGCATTTCTAGCTTTTGTTTCCTTTTATCCAGCCATTTTAAGGCTTTGTATTTTTCCAATTTTGTTACCTATGGATATACACTTATTTTTATGGATCTAAATACAAGAGATAACCATTTTCAGATGAGCCTATCTTTTAAGATCTAACATTGCACAGGGGATCTCCATAAGTTGCACTGGGACATTACCAATATCATGTAGGATTGTTAGATATCCCTTGGTCATATTGGGGACTTCTTAGCATCACTTTCCAAAATCGATGCCTAAGAGAAAACAAATATAAGGCCTTAGCGCTACACTCACTTACCAACACATTAACCCTTACTAAGAGACTATTCAATCTCTAATTCAGCCAAGGTTTATATTTTTTCTTTAAATTAGCTCTGTCAGACCCTCTCTTACTCTTACCGTCTACTTTGCCCTGCCTCTATCCTCCCGCAGAAACATACCCTATGTTATAATGGTGTACTAATGGTAGGTTTTGAACAATTCTTCATGAACCTTGAACTTTGTACTTGTAAATATAACTCCACACTAAAATACGAGACCCAGGTCTTAGTGAGGCTCTTATATTCCATTTAAGAAGCAACGCATCCCACGTGGGGAGTCAGAGTGGAAGGAATAAACATGCCATAGGGCCTGAAGGGAATTGGAACTTAAAGCTAATTCATAATCAAATAATCAGGGAAAGACACTTTCACATTCCACCCAAGTAGGATGGAGACATGCTTTATTACCCTTACAAAGAAATAGTTTCTTGTAGGCAGTTCAAATGGGGAATATGAACCTCATCATGATTTTCTCTATCCTTTGCTTCATCATAAATGTGCATTTCATGGTCAAGTAAATTTCTTCATTTTGAAAGTCATAAATCTTGATAATAATATGCCTTTTATGCAATTTTTCATTATAATAACACTGTAGAATACTAGTCTCTCCAACCTTTTTGCTAGGTTTAGTCAATCTCAAAAGCTGACTAAAATCTAAATTTTAGTGTAGTCTTATTTAAGGTGACCATACATTCTAAGGAAAGTTTAGTTCTTATCAATGGTTATTTCTCTCTGTGAACTATTGTCCAATCATCATGGAAGCTATTTCATATCCTGTACATCTCAACACAGAGCTGATATATATTTTGTTATACCTAATAGTTTGCAAGTTTTTCAAGTTGAATTCATGCTTAACCAGTTGTCCCGCCTTTCAAATAACTTGTATAATCACCTAGAAGCAAAATATACAACCCTTTAA
Source organism: Pseudotsuga menziesii (assembly GCA_001517045.1). Lineage (NCBI taxonomy): Eukaryota > Viridiplantae > Streptophyta > Pinopsida > Pinales > Pinaceae > Pseudotsuga > Pseudotsuga menziesii. The sequence goes on from LPNX010058144.1 coordinate 735,560, forward strand.
AGGTTTCTCTAAAGAATCAATGTTGTAGGAGCAAGGCATTTCTCTTTATATTTGAAACATGAGTCTTTAATTATTGAATCCACTCTCAGGTTCCCTTATAGCCAAGGAATAATGATTCACAAAGCATAACTCCTCCATACAAAATGGTACCTTTGAAACAGTAAATGATTCAATTATAAATACTTGCAATACTTGCAATTCCCCAAGTCAAAATATTTGTAATTATTTGAATTCTAGGTCTATAGATCACTTTTGCAAGACATTACAATGCATAGGGATTCAAGTCTCTAATTTTCCAAATGATAATCATCAAGTCTCCATTAGCAATAAGTTTCTAAATATGCCCGCCTCTTAGAATGTTTATCGCTTGATTTAAAGCTAAAATAGGATTCACAATAAGAGAAGAAACCTTTTGCAGTTTGATCACAACCATAAACCTTCTTATTATGGAACCTTCTCAAAGAAAAGGTGAATATACTTTGCATAATTTTAAGTTTAGTAATTATCAACGCAACAGGTTTTGTTTTAATTTTGATAGCCCATGATGAGGAACATCTAAAACACCTTGAAGCTCATGGACTCTTAATATTGCAGTAGACAAGAGGGGAAGTTTTGTTTCTGACTCTTTGTTTTTCATGCAGTGATGGCATTGGGCTTCAAAATTATTTCAGGAAGGACTCTTCTTTGGACTATGAGAATGATAGTGATGAAGAATGGGAAGAGGTACTCATCACTAAATCTCTTTGGTAAGAGTATTTGTAGTATTTTTATTAGCTTTAGTTATAGGAAAAATTGTACATAGTTATCAGGAATTAGTTTATCATAAATACTAGTTACTGGTAAGTTGTAATAGTAATAATTATGTAGTTTGTAGATTGATATCTATCATAAATTTGTTTGAATATGATCATTGTCAAGCAATAACAACTTCTTAAAGGTTGCAAGCTCAATGGTAGAGCTCCTACCTAATTATAGGCATGAGGTTGGTGGTTCGATTCCTCCGTGCCCTATCATAAATTTGTGACTACAAAAATGACTAAATTCACATATATACTACTATTAGTAGCTAATTTCTTGTATTTTAGTCATATTTACCTTAGTCATTAATATGTTAACATCTAGTAGTTTATTTAGTGGTATATTTTTTCATTAATGGCTACAATCAGTGACTAAATCAGTGACTAAATCAGTGAATAAATCAATGACTAACTCAGTGACTAAATCAATGACTACTAAGTCAAGCTATTAATGACTAGTGAAATACGACTAGCTATAAGATAGTGGAAATTTGCTACTATTAGTCACCGACTCAAAAAAAGTCATTTATAGCCTGATTTTAGTCATTAATTTCTCATTTTCTACTAGTGAGGGTTTAGGTTTTTTATGTAGCACCGATTTACTACTGTACAAATTTTGTTTGCTTATGTTTTATGTAAACAATGGTAGCCATTAAAATGGATTATAAGAATAATATTTAACCTATTTTTGTTTAAATGAACATACGACCCATAGGATGATGGGTCTTGCGATTTTGTGTGGAGTAGTTTTAATTATTGAAATCGTGGTTATCATATATGTCGATATTTGTCCTAGATTTGTTATTGATCTACTTATTGTATTTCATTAATGCTCGACTTCCATTGTAGATGGGCTTACTACCGGTCTTTGGAAAAGGAAAATTGGCTTCTGCTATTTGTTTACAATTGTAATGTCGATTTACTTTTGATTCCTTCAATCTGGTTAATGACTATTAGCATTAGATCAGTAAAGGATTTGATTGGATAAGTTATATTTCTGGTATATCTATATTTTATGTGATTGTTCGTATAATATCTATACTGTATGTAAATATCTAAATTGATATGCAATTGTAGATACTTGTGATTCTTTACCCAAATAATTAGTTAAGTTATAAATCGTGAATGTATTGTGAACCTATATTGATAGTTTATAAATAATTTAATCGTAGATTATTTAATTACATTGACTTGATTTCGATGTGAACATTAAATGGTATAGTATTACAACATGTTAACTTTAACCACTTAAATCGTACATTAACTAGATCTACGATATAAGCAAGAAGTGATACAATTCATCAATATATTTTTTTTTACGGAAAGAAATCGAATCTACATTATACAAAATCATATAGAAATCCCTAACTCGAGTATGGATGTCTGATCTAAGAATCCTTCCTAATTACAATTAACCACTTGTAGATATAAACAAAACATAACTAGATTTAGGATTGATACATAAACAAGATCTAGATACATGTTAGATGACTATGCAATAAGATTAAATAAATAATTTCTACTTATGAATATAGAATCAAATACACATCTAGAATAAATAGCCTACTGTAATTAAAACATAGAGTAAGAACATGGAACCACTGCTTGGAAAAAAAAAATGGAATAGTCATTCCTCCAAAATCCCAAAGAATCCAAGTTACTTGCTCAAGAACCCCTGAGATTTTTCGTTGAACAACAAGAGAAAATTCCACTTAATGCGCCATCTATTGTATTATCAAATTCAATCCCTATCCAATGCTAGCCTCCTGCTTGCTAATGGAAATACTATTATATAGTATTTTTCCTAGGACTTTGTCATTTATGAGCCTCCTACTCTTTAGCACTCAACTAGGAGTTGTGACCTGATTTTGGGGAAGATGCCTCCTGCACCTTGATTTCTCACTCAGTAGCTTCAACCACTTTTATTTTCCTCGTTTGGGTCAACAAACACTCTTCAACAACTATTCCACTTTTTTCCCCTTCGTTATCTTTTATTAATAAAAAAAAATCCATTACATTTGTTTTACTTTTGACTTTCTATCAAAACAATTTAAAATAATAAATAAAATATCTCAATAGAAATTATTAAAAAATTATTATTATTTAGTACATTACATACACCTCCCCTTAGAGGATAACATCGCCCTTCATGCTAATAACTTTCTTCTTTCTTCTTCCATATCTACATCTTGGAATATGATTGGACATGCCTCCCGCATAACAATTTCCAGTTCTGAAGTAGATGCTTTCAGACTAAGGTGCTTTCATTGCACCTTGACTTGCTTGATGGTATCGCCCCGAAGTAAAATTTCACTCATGTCAAGAATATGCTTTGGTCCCACATGGAAATCCCCTTCAGGTTCCATTTGGATAAAATTCCAATCGATCACATGAGTAGCATCATGACTATATCTTTTTAAAATAGAAATGTGAAAAACATTATGCACTTTAATAGTGGGTGGTATGGATAAATGGTATGCAACCATCCATACTTTAGCTAAAATTTGAAATGGACCGCAATACCTGGGTGCCAACTTTGAATACTTTCTCAATATCAAAGATATTTTCTTCGGCTTTACCATTATGTACACATGTTCACCCACCTGGAACTCTCTAGGATTTCTTTTTAGGTTAGCATAATGTTTATGCATGTCTTGGGAAGCCTTCAAGTTTTGTTGCATCCATTTCATGGTTAGTTCCATATCCTTTAACAAATCAGGTCCTAATATTAACCTATCAACTTCATTTCTCCAAGAAATTGGAGTATTAAATTTGCGTCCATACATAATTTCAAAAGGACTCATACCTGTTGATAATTGAAAATTATTATTGTAAGCAAATTCTACTAAATGTAGGTAGTCTTCCAACTTACCTTTGTCCTTTACATACATTCTTAACATGTCTTCTAGGACTTTGTTTACCCTTTCATTCTTCACATTCGTTTGTGGATGATACACAGTACTAAAGATTAGCTGTGTACCTAACCCTTTAAACAAATATTTCCATAAATTTACTGTAAATTTTGCATCTCTATCTCAAATGATTACCTTTGGTACACCATGTAACCTAAAAATCACTTTCATAAAAATATATGCAATGTTAACAAACTTGTAGGTAGATTTTACAGGAATGAAATGAGATTATTTACTTAACTTATGGACTACGGCCATGATTGAATCACGTTGCTTGAAATTTTTACGTAGGCCTGTTATAAAATCCATGCTAATTATTTCCCACTTCCATTTTGAAATGGGTAGTGATTGCAATAACCTTGTTGGATGTTGGTGTTCTCCCTTGACTTACAGAAATTTGATGGAGTGAGCTAAGTACTCTCTTACCTCCTTCATCATGCTAGCACAAAATAAGTCCTTTCTAATCATAGTGATCATCTTCTGCTATCCACGATGTCCTAAATAAGGTCATTTGTGTAACTAATTCATGACTCTTAATTTGAATTTTTTTTGTATTTGGTATGTACAACCTGTTTTTATGCAGCAACAATCCTCTTTTATTTAGACAAAAATCTGTTTTATCTCATTCTTTTCGTTTTCAACAATATTTTCTTTTAAATTTGTTATTCCTTATTAGAATTTTATGTACTTAATATATAATTTTCCAAATTATGATTCATAAGTGTTTCTTGCAAATAGTAAATTTGCGTGACAAGTAAAAGCGCCTACAACTTTGTATTATTTTCTCTTTATGTGTTTTATTTTGAAGTCATGTTCACTTAAGAAAGACAACCATCTTTCCTATCTAGATTTTAAAGTTTCTTGGTCAAATAGATATTTTAAACTTATGTTATCTGACATTAGCAGAAATTTCCTTCCAATGAGGTAATGTCACCACATTTTTAATGCATGAATTATTGCAGCAAGTTCTTGATCGTATGTAGCATAATACTTTTAATGTTCCTTCAATTTTATATATTCATAATCCACGACGTAATTTTTTTGTATTAATACCCCATCTACCCTTCTTTAAAAGCATCGGTACATAGGACAAAATCTTTAAAAGGGTCAGCATTTTTTAGGGTAGGGGTGGTAGTTAACCGATGCTTTAATTTATTAAATATTTCCCTACACTTTTAACTCCAATCAAAATTTTTACCTTTCTTCTGTAATGAAGTTATGGGGTAGGATATCTTAGAAAATCCTTAGATGAAATTTCAATAATAACTGGTAATCCCCATGAATGATCTTATGTCAAATATATTTTTCGGAATTGACCATTCGATGATAGCCTTAATTTTGTCAGGGTAGATAGAGATTCCATCCTTGGATACCACATGTCCCATATATTGAATCATTTCTTTAAATAAATCACATTTACTGAACTTAGCATACAGTTGTTGTTCTCCTAGTACTTGTAGAATTATCTTTAAATGTTCTGCATGTCCTTCTTCGTTCATTGAGTAAAGCAGTATGTCATCAATGTATACAACTACAAACTTATCCAGATAGTTACTTAGAATACTATTCATTAAGCACATGAATGTTGCAAGTGTGTTTTTCAACCTAAAAAGCATTAAGACAAATTTGTAGTGACCATAATGGGTCCTAAACATGGTTCTAAAGATGTCTTCCTCTTTGATCCACACCTGATGGTATCCAAACCTTAAGTCTATTTTAGATAAGATTGTTGTTCCACATAATTGATTGAATAGATTTTATATCTGAGGTAGTGGGTATCGAATTTTAATAGTCATTTTATTTAGTTGTCGATAGTCTATGTAAAATATTAAGGTTTTGTCTTTCTTCTTTCCAAATAAGACCATTGCTCCCCAAGGGAAAACACTAGGTCGAATATACTTTTTGTCAATAAATACTTGTAATTGTGATTTGAGTTATGTTATCTCTATTATGTTCATTTGTTAAGTATATTTAAATGCGGGTACCACTCCGGGTATCATATCGATTGTGAATTTTGTCTCTTTTCGCAGGACGTCCAAAGACTTCTTTTGTAAACAGGTCTTCAAATTCCTTTAAGACGGGTATGTCTTCTATTTTAAGTTTGTTTTCATTATCTTTATCATCAATTAAATAAACAACAAATAATTTACATCCTTTACGTATTGATCTTTTAATTTGTAGATCATAAATCTCTTTGAGCATGACTTTCCTAGCAATTCCTTCTACTTTTATAGTGTTTGCAGTACCATCTATGTATGTAAAGGTTTTGTCAGTGACAATTTAGCATTACTCTATGTTTTTCTATCGAATCCATTCCCATTAACATATCACAAGAAACTAAAGGTAAAATATTCAGATCATCATGTGTAATGAAATCAGTCTTTAATAATTCATAGTCTTTAACATAACTAGTGACTTTATGCTTAATAGTTGTGGATAACTGTACAAGCCATCAGTTATCAAAAAAATTTGGTACTAATTTACATAATACAACTATCATAGGTGAGATATAACTCAAAATTGCACTTGTATCACTCAATATGGAAATAAGTTGAATTTTTATCATACCTTCTATCTCAACCATTGAAGTTTGATGGTATGCTTATCGGTTTTCCAATGCAACACTAATTTTGGGCATTCTCCTTTCCATGTCACGAACTGTAACAAATTACTGAATGGAGTGAAAATTAAATTTTTTCTTTCTTATTGGGAATTCTTTAAACTATTGTGGCTCTCCACATCCCCAACATTTTAAGGATTCCCCCTGTGCAATGCTATTATTAAAATTAGTGGTAGGTTATCTTTCTTTTACTACAGAATTCTGTGGTTTAAATTTTTTATAGTTATTGCCTTGATACCCTCTATAATTATTCCATGTTTTTTTTGTGGAATTTTTTTTTTTCTTGGATCAAAATTATCTCGTCTTTTACTCTTCGAAATTGGTGCACTTTATCTTTTATTTTTATTTTGGTCGTAACATAAATTTTCCTTTCTGATTGCTTCCTTCAATGTCTTCCGATTGTCATACTTAGTCCGCTCTTTAAACATGATAGGAAAACAACTAAGAAAATGTTCTATCTTTTTTTTTTCATCAATTATATAAGATACATAATGAAGAAGACTCAGAAATTTACTACATAGCTCTTTCATAGTCATAGCTCCTAGTCCTAACTCATAAAATGCTTTATCCTTCTCTTCAGAATACTGTTCTGACATGTATTTTCTTTTAAATTGATTTTTAAAGGTTATCCAGGTTACACATATATCCTTTATTCCCTTTAATTTATTTATATCCTACCACCATATATCCATTTTTCTAGTTAGATTATATATTGCCTTTTTTTATTTCAGTTAATAGGAGTAAATGTAGATTTGGAATTATTTCTTCATCCTTGAAAACCATGATTTTACTTCTTCTCTTTTTTCAATTTCACCATTATACATTAGTGGGTTAATATTTTTAAACTCTTAGGATATATATTCATATGGTTTGCGCTTCTCTTTATGTTTATTATCATCACTAGTTTCACTAGAATCTTGTTGTTTTTATGTGTGATGTTTGAATGATTATTCACTGGAAGTTCCATCCTTATGACTGGAAAATTCTAGTTTCCTTCCCTTATCTTTGTAAGGTGTAGTTTTTGGCATGTTATGTTTAGGTTCCTTGTTTTTATATTTTCATCATTATGCAATTTAGCTAATAAAATATTATTCAGTTCCTCTTGAGCTTTCAGGAATCATTCATTATCATCCTTAACTCTTTTTAGCTCCGATCTTAATTATTTAACAATTCTTTGTAGTTCAGATTTATTATCTTCAATTTCATTCAGGTTTACCCATATCTCCCCATCCCTTAAATTACCCTCTTCATTATTTATAGGATTTCTTGTGTGGGACTCTTCTTCTGTAGACATCCCTACTTGTACCATGTTATTCCTGCAAAAATAAAGTTATCCTTCTCTTCCTGTTTTGTAAGAGAATTAAACCAAAAATAAAGTAAAATTAGTTTTTTGGGTTTCTGTAGTAGTTTTAGTGTTGATTCGGTTCAAGACGATTTGATACCATTCAGTCACACACATAAAAATTCATAATTTAAAAAAAATTGCATGCATTTAACTAGTAACAATCATACAACTCTTAACAAGCATTATTAATTATGCTTATGTAAGTTATATCATTTCGCTTCCTATGTCAGTTTTTTCCAGCTGCGGTAATGATGAAGTCTATCTGATGCATATAGCCATGCGCGAAGGTGATGTTTTACATTTTATTTCTTTGGTTTTTATTGTCATTACTAAGGACTTACTATCCAAAGGGTTGGGAGACTATACCATAGTCTTGATCCCACCTTGCAAGGTAATAAGGGTTTATTATAAGGATTTATGTGGCCACGAGCCTCATTAGGGTATTTTTGAGGTCTAAAATGGGCCTCATAAGGGAAAGAATAAAATGCAATTTATAATAATAAAATAAAAGTTCTAAATTTTGGAGAGGAAAAAAATTACCTTTTTCTTATAGTAATTTTGACATATCTCATTATCATTTCACCAAATTTCAAGTTTGGGGACTCATTGGATGTGAAATTTAATTCCACATCCAACCCATACCCACAATGCATACTTCTGAGATACATATGACACTCGAAAATAAAAATTTCAATAAAAAGTGATTTAATATTTAAATGCATTTTTTTATTGAAATTTTCTTTTTTGGGTGCCATGGCTACCTCAGAAATATGTAGTATGGGTAATTTTGCATCCAGCGAGTCCCCAAACTCGAAATTTGGGTAAACCGATAAGGATATATGCCAAAAATACGATAAGAAAAGGCAATTTTTACTTTTTCCCTCCTTTTGTTTTATAAATTTTACCCTTATGGTTGATATCATCTTCTTGAATTCTATTTGTTTTTATAAAGTGAACTTTAATGGTACAATTTTTGTTTTGAGGCCCATTTATAACCTCAAAACTCTTCTAATGTACCATAGTCCTAAGTGCATGGTATACGGTATTATAAAGGACCTTGGTCCTAATGGCACGAATGACGTAAAGATTGAACATGGGTTTGACATGGTATATACCATGGTTTTGCAATGTTAATATAATATACTATATTGTTGGTTTATATTGCAATAATTTTATGTTATATGATATGGTTCTTATCATAGTTTACAAGTTTTGAATCAATGATTGAAAAGCCATCATTTGACTAGGACGAGGGTTTAAAAGTGTCGTACTTGAGTTGACTTGCCTTAAAAGTGTGTCCTAGTTTTGAGTTGATAGCGCAGCCAGGATTCCATGTTGGCCTCAAGATCTCATCTCGGTCGTCCACCTGTAAGGTTCTGCAGTTAGGGTTTTACAAGAGTTTAATGTTTTCCTTTGTTGTTTAAACCCTCCATTCTTGGTTTGTTTGGTTTGTGATAGAGAGAGAGTCGAGATATGCTATGTTAATGGTGTTTTGTTGGGTTTCTTGGTGTAACCATTTCTATGGTGTTTGATGGAAATGTAACTTGTTTCTTGCCAAGGTACTCTTATGCTTGTTCATGACATCCATGGTCGTTTGCAACTTGTTGCTTCTCTCAACCATCTATTCTAGTTCATAGCTTCCATTCACTAGGTACATCTGGTTTAACGATGCAAGTTTTGATGTGATTTTTTTTAATGGATTAACTATAACTTACCCTAGAATGTTTTTTTAACAGGTAGAGGAGGAATAAGGGTCTTCCCAGAGGATCTGACCCCTAGCCTCTCTGCAACTTGCACAAGATAAAAGTATTGGAATTTATCTTTATGTTCAATCTTATTTACATCGTTTTAATAAGTTGTTTTGACTTTCATTGAATCCTTTGTTGTAGGTTAGGAGCACTAGCGAGGAAGGCGATAGGGTCACCTCCTCCCAGGCCAGTGTCTTAGAACACCCACGTAAAGAGCCAAAAACCCCACCTCTAGTTTTCATTATGTAAAATTTAAGGAATTTTATCCACCGTCATTGATAATATTATGGTTTTTTGGAGGTTTTAAAATCTTGAGCGTAAGGAGATGAGAGGAGTGAAATACTCCAACCCTGTACAAGATAAGTGTTGTGTGTGTTTTGTTCAAAACCCATGGGGTTTACACTCTGTTTCTACATAGGGCTTCACAGACTCTCTGCTTCGTATTGGTTTTAAGTGCATTAGGGTTTGTTTTAGTACTTGCGTGGGTATTGTGGGTGCCTTTCCGAATGGTCTTACCACCGGTTCGCTTACTCTATAATTGAACTTTATTTATTCTTTAAGAACAAAGGTGGAAGCCATCATAGATGGTCTTACAACCACACCATGTATGCATATGTTTGTTTTGGTAAATTTTATTGTAGAAAGAAATGAAATGACCCGTAAGGTCTCTATTGTGAATAACTCTTTCATTATACTTGTATACTCTTTTGAGTTTTTTATTGGTTTTCATCCTTTGATGGTCTTATGACCATGAATATGCTTTGATAACACTGTTTAAAAAATATCTCATTTCTGTTTACAAATGGAGTATGCAGTAATAATAATATTATTTCTAACCCATATGAGGGTTTAGTGTTTTTATGCAGCATCGGTTAGCTACTATACAAATGTATTGTGATTATAAATTTTATGTAAACTATGGTAGCCATTAATATGGCTTACGACCATAATCTTTAACCTATTTCTATTTAAATGAACATGTGACCCATAGGGTCTTGCGATTTCTGTGGAGTAGTTTTAATTATTGAAATTGTGGTTATCATACATGTTGGTATTTGTCTTGGATTTGCTATTGATATGCTTACTGTATTTCATTTATGAGTTCCCGCAAGAAGCGGATACCCAATTATGATGCAATGGGAGCACGCTAGTGGAAAAAAAATGGGAACGTACACACACACTTGGACGTGCACATGCATTCCTGCTTCGGAAATGGTGAACCTCCACATCGGATTTCTAATGTGGAAAATAGGAGAGAATACATGCCCCTAATGATGCACACGCATGTATGGGTGTGCACACATATCTGGATGTGTGCGCATGTTTTGTGCATATGCATAAAGGGATGCATGCATGTCTCTGTGTTAAAAAAACCAAAATAGTCAATAGTTTTTATTCAATCACAAATGACCTATGAGCACACAAGCTACCACTCCAACAACGTCTAAGGAGGTCAAAACAACTCCCATGAATCCCAAAAGAAGTGTCCAAGCAACCTAAAACGACACCCACGACATTGGAGTAAGGTAGATGGAGTAGTATTTGCATTTTTTTTGTTTTTTTAATTTTTTTAATTATTTTTCAAATAAAATTTAAAATTTAAAAAAATTGCAAATGAATTGAAATGAAATTTTTTTGATATTGCAGATACAAATTACCTAAGCATAATGACAAATACCAATGAACCATCCCAACAAAGGAGTGAAACAAACCAATCAGAGGACCCAATAAACCTTGAATTAAACGAAGAAAACCCAAAACATAAATTTGGTGAACCACCGAAAAACCTTGAAGATGAATTACACAGGCATTTAAACTAGTTAATAATATTGAGTGATGAACCGAAGAACACCAGGGAGCCCTATCGGGTTTCCCTCGCCACATCACTACAAAACATAATAGAGTCTATTAACATTTCTCACTGTGAGATAACCAATTTGAGCTAATATAGGGATCGAATGAGAGAAAATTATGGCACTGGTATATCTAAAGAAGATATAAAAAACCTGAATATCAAAAAATCCCAGCTGTGGAGAAAATATATAGATCCAAGAATAGGAAATCCTCCACATGTGAGGAAGAGGCGAGTTTCCATGGACTGGTGTAATTACAAACCATGGAGAGAAAACTGGAGGAAGAGATGGTTCACGGTTTTTGACAAGCCTCCATGCAACAATGTCATTGTCCCATAGTATTTTCTCAAGAAATTGTGGGCTTGTGTTAGGGTTCCATGTGATCTACTTCGACATCATTGAGTTCCATGGTGCCGGTTATGGCTTATCCCAAGATCGACCTCACGCCCACTAGATCCCGCTCAGAGGACCTCCTCCACCTAGGCGAGAGCCAAACCCCCTTCCTCAACCCCACAGGCTAGTTAGCGGGATATATCAGATCCATGAGTCTGTTAGACATGCCACTTGACACCTTCTCAAGCATACCACATTTGTGGCTATGTCCTCACAGAGGGAGCATGACCACCCTGAGAGACACACTTCTGCACGGTCTACTAGTGGTGGGCGAGGGAGAGAAGCTACAGGTGGTACCCAAGATGATCCATCTAGATCAAGGGGACCAATGCCACATCATTCTTCTTATTCAAAAAATCCCTGCCATGTTCCCATGCAGGAGCATGCCACATAGAGCTACCTATACCAAGTTAGTTATTGATTTATTTAATATTCAAGTATTGATTATACGTTATGAAAGCTCATAATTTCTAATAAATTTAACTTAGAATCATATTTTGATTTCTTGATTTGTTTTTATGTGTAGCTATTTAGTGCTTATTCTCCAACACTTGAGTGGGAGGATGTTGGTTCCTTCAACCAAGATGGAGCCATGGAAGCTTTAGAGGACATTGCGACACCATACACATAGGTAGTTTTCTTTCATTAATTAAATTTGATTTTAGTAGTTAATATTGTCATCCAATGTAGTTACTATTTATTAATTGAATATAAATATTTTTGTGTTTGAACAAGTGTCCACAAAAGTGAGTGACCAGCCATCCCCTCTGGGGATCCACAAAGCCCCTCGTGAGTAGGCATCGTGCAATAAAGTATAAATTTCATTTCATTTTGTATGGCTTAGTTGTATTTTTTATGTACTAATATAAGAGGCCATGAATATGTATGCAGGTCCGAGTACATAGGCGTGTCGGTGTCACCATCTCTCCATCGACTTCCTTTTTCCCACCATATATCCCAAGTGTAGCCCCTGGAATACATGTTCCTTTCCCTGCATCCCTCCCCATCCTGTTCCATACATCCATTGCATCCCATCCACCACCACACTTCCATCCAGATCCCCATTCTTCATCACATCCTTCACTCACTCCCTCCTGCCCCACCCATCCGCCCCCTCCCTTGCAATTTCCCATGTTTCCACCCTCCCACCTCCAACTACGATACACCATCCATACACATTCACCCATCTCTCCAACCCCTCCCAGACCTCAAATCCCTCCCCCATATTCCCCTACCAGCCTTTTTTCCCCTTCGAAGGTGTCCCATTCCATTCTACAGCCAGTCGGGGTTGATCGTCGTACATCATTACTTCACCCACTGCAATCCACACCCTCTCTCATTGTGGCCCCTAGTTTTGTAGCCAAAATTGATGTGGCTACATCCTATGCTATGCCATCCACCCTAGCATTACAGTAGGTTATCCATCTCGGTGCTCCATCCTGAGGACCAGCCGACTGCTCCACCTGACACCCCCGAGGACTAGCTGATTGTTCCACCCACTAGCCCCCAGGACCAGCCTGCTATGTTCACAGTGAGATTGATTAGTTTATGAAAATATTGTGCAATATTAACAAAAATTATCATAGGAAATAAATTGTATGAGTTATCTTACTGTTTAAATGTTGTAGGTTGGCATTGTCAAGAGACTTGGACCACAGAGGAGGGTGGCCCGCTCACCACATACGGTCTCTTCTAAGGTGAGCTATTTAAGATTTGAAAAATTATTTTTTATTTTTAAATTGTTTTTTATACTAGTATAATTTCATGTAGGACTTCACATTTTATTCTTCTCATATAAAACAAAATTTCATCAGTTCTTCTCAGTTCTTTGGGAGGTGGTCAAAGCTGGAAGAAGAAATGAGCTTCCTCTAGCTCAAAGATGAGGAAGATCAATTTTGGAGGTGAACTTGGGATTTCTGAGGGTGGGCAAGAGGATTGAGAGACCCTCCTATGTACACTAGCCATGATGTGGAATTTTGGCATGAGTTACCACATTTTGTAAAGGGCACGAGTTTCCATATTTTGTATAGGGCACGAATTGCCATATCTTTTATAGGGCATGAGTTGCCATTGTATAAACACTGGGAATGATGTTCCATTTTTCACTACTATGTTATATGATTGAAAATTTGTGTATATGAATATATCATTTTGCACTTATTTATATTACTTTTCCTTTTATTACATACTTGCATACACTATGTCGAATGCGCTAGTAGATTGCAGTTGATGAGCTTACAATACTTATTGTTGACGAAGTAATAAAGTATGTATGTTCACAATAAAATGCATAAAAATATTAACACTATAGGTTAGTTAAAAAAATAAATACACAATTGCATAAATGTGTACAATAGAAATGATAATTTTAAATACGAAATACCTGGTCTTGAAAATCATAGTGCAAATACCTATCTTGGCCCTTCACCCCTCATCCCTTCCATTTGTTGTCTTGGATTGTCACACCTATATTTGACCTTGTTATTGAAAACCTAATCCCTAAGTACCTATACCTAACTAGACACCGAACTTAAAACCCTAGATTTCTACCCTTCCAAACCCTTCCTCCCTTCTCCATCTCCTAACCTACCTGCTTACTTTTCCACCTCTCTTCTCTCATTTCCTAACCCTAAGATTCGAATCTCATACTCTTATCCTCGACCTATAGGATCAGACCTTAGGCCCCTTTCAAAACCCCTTCTCTAGACTTAGCACCCCTCCTAGGACTCTACATATCATTGACATTTCCAGCCATACATAAGAAGTTTTGACAGTGATATACAAGTACATTTGCACTACTAAATGACCAAAAAGACCTCTAAAAAACATGTATGAGATACCATCTTTGTTGAGGTCTATCATATAGGTACTTGTTAGCACTCTTGGCTTGACTAGAAATTACTATTTGGGGCAGTCATAGTAAAATTTGTCTTGTCCAGAAAATACATTTAGTTTGGCAGTCTCATTCATTGACCAAGTTGGAATTGATAATACTTGTACTCCACTTGCATTTATCTAACAATTGTCTTCATAATTTCAAACTTGAAATTGACATAGCTATTGCATCTTTACTTTGACTGGAAGTACATTTTGGGATATTCATATTTGGCTGAAAGTTATCATTGGTTTGATAGTCTTATTCATTGTCCAAATTTGAATAGAAAGAACTTGGTTTCCTTTGGTATTTACATAGTAATTATTGTCTCATTTTTCAAGCTAGAAATTGATATTGGAATGATCGTCACTTACCATTTCATAGTATTGATGAGCTGAGAATCATATTGAACATGAATTTTGTTGGCTTACGTTTGTTACATCTACTTGGAAAACATTGATTTTGAAAAATTTGACAATTTATATCATTTGAAGATGAAGTTGACATTGATTACTCTCATTAAATACATACATATTTGTTATGCTATTGTTGAGCACTTGCAATTTTAACGATCTATTGTACTTGTTGCTTTAGCATAGGCTAATTAAAGTATAAGGGTTAGCATGTATAACCCAGGGTTTAGAATCAACGAGGAAACCCTAACCCTAGTTGATGTTTAAAGGTTAGCATGCATAACCTAGGGTTTAGAATCAATGAGGAAACCCTAAACCTAGGAGGGAAACCCTAACACTAATGCTACCTAAGCATCTTGTGTGGCATCTTATAAAGTAATTTTTTGTTTGTATATGAGCATGCCTAGGATTGTAGTGATATGTCACATATTATTTATACAATAATCAAATGAGATAGTCTTTAAGGTTTATCATGCACAAATTGCACAAGTTGATGTTAATCAATGGAGAAAATTTAAACCTTACGAGGAAACTATTTTGACTTGGCTGGAAATCATTCTTAGTTTGACAGTCCTATCTCGTTAAAAGTGGATTGATTGGGGTCTATGTCAATGTATGTCAGTTGTAAAAGAGGTTGAATTTGTATGATATGATTATAACCTCCCATCAACACCACTAACATGCTTCAACCACATGCATAATTGAAAGGAAAATTACATCCAATGGTATTCGCAATCACCCAACCAATCCATGTATGTGTCTCTACTTTTATTTCATACAATTATTTGTTATACTTGTAATTCATAAAGCCTTAGTTTCTTTGTTGTAGTGAAGGTACATATCTTCTAGGTATATGGTATATTGGTTTCTAGTTGAGTGAAACTAACAAATCTAATTATCTAAACCTATTGACTTCATAAACCTTGGTTTTTAGTTCTATGTCTAAAATGTGTGAACCATAGTTTTTAGGTTTGTGTTTTGTAGTTCATGAAACCCTAGATGTGTTGTAGTGCAAGTGCATCTCTTCTAGATATATGGTCTACTAGTTTCTAGTTGAGTGAGACTAACAAATATAATGATATAAACCTAATGAGTTCCTAAACCCTATTTTGTAGTTCTATGTCTAAATTTGTGAACCCTGGATTTTAAGTTTGTGGTTTGTAGTTCAAGAAACCCTAGATTTCTTGACATTTGTTCTTATAGATTAGCTATATGGTCTAAGTTTATTTACATACATATATGGTCCTAATTTGTAGATGTATGTCTAAATTTTTAATCCTTATTTTTTAGGTTTGTGGTTTGCAGTTCATGAAACCCTGGTTTTTTGTTTCTATTTGTACATGTAGCTTAGGTATATGGTTTAAGCATTTCTACATAAGTGAGAATAACATAGCACATGATCTCTATGTATGTGAATTTCTACTTCATAAAACCCTAGTTTGTAGTTATATGTGTAAATTTATAAAGCCTAGTTTTAGGTTTATGGTTTGTAGTTCATGAAACCTTCGTGTTTTTGTTATTTTCTCTTGTAGCTTAGGTATATGGTGTAAGTGTTTCTACAGAAGAGAGACTAAAATAATACATCATATCTATGTATGGGAATTATTTCAATCGATGAAACCCTAATTGGATATATACTTGTAATTCATGTATGGGATTTTACTTCTAATTCCTACAATTATGTGTTTCTACTTGTAGTTTATGAAACTCTAGTTTCTTAGTTGTAGTGTCGGTACATAGATTCTAAGTATATGGTATATTGGTTTCTAGGTAATGGCATGCGAGCAGACAAACAGAGTTGATGGTTCATCAATCTAACCTCTGATTAATGAGTTATGTTGAGTGGAAAGTCAAATGAAAATGTCATTCAGGGACAACTTGTGACTCTCGATTCGGGAGCCAAAAACAAAACGTAGAAAAAATATTGCATTATGCTGGCTATGGAAAGTGTGTATGGGAAATGTTGATATGGGAACACTACCAATGCTGGCACAATGGAGGGTTTTACAGAGTTGGCCCAACAATGCAAGAGTTGCATTGAAGGAAACTAATCAAAACCCTAGCTCACAAAATCGATGCACAATGAAGTCATTGGGCCATGAAAATGTGATAGAGAGGCCTCCTTAGAGGTAATGTCATGTGAGGAGATCAACGAATTCGACGTCTTGTTGATCCAACCACTTGCTGCTGAGTTATGCCGAGTTGAAAGTCACATGAAAATGATGTTCATGGACATTTGGTGACTCTCGGTCTGGGAGCCAAAAACCAAATGGAGGAGCAATATTGCATGTCGTTGACTATGAAAAGTGTGTATGGGAAATGATGATATGGGAACACTACCAATATTGGAATGGTGGAGGTTTTTGAAGAGTTGACCCACCAATGCAAGAGTTGCGTTGAAGGAAACTGAGAAAAATACTAGTTTACGAAACCGATGCATAATGAAGTAGTTGGGCCATGAAAATGCAGTGGTGAGGCCCCCCTAGAGGTAATGGCATGCGAGGAGACCAACAGAGTTGATGATTCATCAACCAGACCTCCATTTTCCAAGTTATGTTGAGTGGAAAGTCGCATGAAAGTGTCGTTCAAGGACACTTGGTGACCCTCGGTCTAGGATCCAAAAACTAAACAAAGCAGCAAGATTGCATGTTGTTGGATTTGGAAAGTGTGTATGTGAAATTTCAATATGAGAAAACTACTAAGATTAAAATGGTAGTGCGTTTTGCATAGTTGACCCACCAATGCAAGAGTTGTATTGAAGGAAACTGAGCAAAACCCTAGTTTACAAAACCAATGCACAATGAAGTTGCTAGGCTGTACAAATGTGATGGAGAGGGCCCCCTACACGTAATGGAAATGTAGGATACCAAAGGAGTCGACATCTCATCGATTCGACCTATAGTTGTCAATTTATGTCGATTTGAAAGTCGCATGAAAATGATGTTAAGGGACACTTGGCGACTCTCAGTCTGGGAGCCAAAAAGAAAATGGAGCAGAAAGATTGCATGTGGTTGGCTTCGAAAAGTGCGTATGGGAAATAGTGATATGGGAACACTACCAAGGCTGGAACAATGGAGGGTTTTACAGATTTGACCCACCAATGCAAGATTTACATTGAAGGAAACTGAGCAAAACCCTATTTTATAAAACTAATGCATAATGAAGTCACTAGGCCATGAAAACGTGGGTGAGAGGGCCCAATAGAGGTAATAGCATGCCAAGAGATCAATGGAGTCAACGGTTTGTCGATCCGACCTCTAGTTGTTGAGTTATGTCGAGTTGAAAGTTGCATGAAAATGGGGCCCATGCAACCACGACAATGGTGCACCATCCCTACGAAAACTTGTGTCGAGCGGCCGAGGGTGGATTTCCCATGGAAGCCATGCCGAAACACACCTGTAGGAGCCAATAGATTTTGAAATATACTCCTGATTTGGTTTTTGGACTATGGCCTTGAATTGGCCAAGGCATCCTTGAATTGCTTTTGCAGGCCTACTACAACTCACCATGCAACGTTTACCAGGGCTCCGATCAAAAAACAATATGTTTCGTTCGGATCATGGCACACAATTATGGCCAAGGTGGCCTCTTTCTTGACTCCGCATGACCCGAGCATGCCTCTAGTCAATATTATAAAAACTAGGGTTTTTCCTCGGTGGAGTATAAGCGTAATTACCAAATCTCATTCAATATAGCCATCTGGATCCTCTCTATTGCTAATTGTCTCCATCATTCTCTCGTGCTATGAATGAGCCAAGAAGTAACATAGCTTTGTTGAGTTTTTGTTTGATATTGTTTGTAGATGGATGTTCATTCCAACAATAGATTTTGTGAAGTGATATACCACACAACCTAGTCTATAATCCATGAATACATGCCCACTAGTTCTTCTTGATTTCCCATCTAGTGTAATATATTCACCCTCAACCACCATCGAGACAATAGGAAATTTATTTCCTTCATCATCAATCAATGATCTGTTCAGGATTTTATTACCTCGAATGCATCGTGCCAACCAATAATTTGTGCCCCGTTCATTGTCTTTCGGGGCAACAAATGCATATATGTGTCCTAGTTGTACAAGATCTGAGATATGGTCATAGTCTATCGAAATCATTGACTAAACCTCCTCTAAGTGTGTTGTTTCAATGACTACATGTGGGTCTACTATAAGTGACACATGATCCCAATAATCAACCCAATCCATCCATTTGCATTCATCCCATTCACCACTGCTACAAGGGCTACAAAAGCAAGCAAGTTTTCACGTCCATATTTCAAATAGGGGGTTGTTTGAGATTAGAACCGAATTAAAATCACATGTTCCTTGTACTGTTCTGCAACTGTCCAAAAAGGATCGATCTATGTCAACTACTTGCCAAAATTTCTTGACTGGCATTCCTTCCCCTGTTGATGTATGTTGCACTTTAGTTCGGTTTGACATTGTTGCGAAGCATCATTGAACTATGGTTTCTACATCTTTGATATGTGGGTTTTTGGTAAAACTCATCTCCTCCCTTAATAGAGTGCTCTTGATGCATGTATCGTCCCCTTCAAGCTCACCTTTTATGTGCCCGATCTAAAAGTAGTTCCATATATGTGACACATTGTAATTCTTATGCAACGTACTCATCCATTGGAAGACTTGGGCATTTTTGAACTTGACCGCACAACCATTTGACCATATCCAATGTTGATCCGTTTGTATATCTCCCTCCTTTAGCTGATCATAGAAAATTTGAAAACAATGTTGCACATCATGGCATCTGTCATAACTTATGTAAAAGTTTGTATCCTTCTGTATTATCATGTTGTTAATGCTGCTTTTAGGGCCATTACTATATGTAATATGTACCATGATGCTAACTTGGTTAGAATGGTAGTATTGACTCTAAATATCATTTTTGTGGCTAAAGGGTGTGGTTTTATGCAAAATCCACTATTGATAATATGGTCCAAATGGGAAATTTGTCCCTACATTTTATGTATTGCTCATCCTTCCATCACGCTACATGCACATGCTGAACATGCTACTCGTTTTCTTGTAGAACTCTATAAAAAAACCACATGCCCGTACATGTTTCCATGAAAACAAGGGTCGTATTAGAATGTGAACTTTAAAGAATGTATATGTAGAAATTGAACATGTAAGAGGAAAAACATGCACCTGTGACTTCACCAATGCAATATTTTTACTTTCCTTTGCACTGTCTGAGTGATAGGTTACGTACTTGAAGCTCTACATATCCAAGATCAAACTTCCAAATTGATGCTCATCGTTTCCATGAATGCAACAGTTCAAAAGAGCAAACCCACTACACCTGGAACAATTCCCATACACACAGTATTTTCCATAGTATTTATGTCCTTCATTCCTTGGACACATGACGCTACTGATAAAATATCTCTATGCATTAGATGGTATTATTGATTCATTGCATCCCTTCTCAATGTTAGTATGAAAATCACCAAATATATGTTTATACATGTCATAAAAATATTCATATTCCACATGTTATCTACAACAACATTTGTTTCGATCAATGCATATACGAATGTACCATGATTTACATTTCTCAAAGGACCTTTGGCCTAGGTTCAATTGTCTGTGCTCATTCCTGAATCTCTCATAGAGTTCATTCTTTGTCGTGTCAAGGAAGTGTTTGACGTGGGGTTCATGTTCAGTAGAAACTTTTCTTGGCTTTAGCACATCTCTTTGGCTAGATGAAGGTCGGGTATGATCATTCCAGTACTTGCGTACTAAGTCCTTAACAACATCAACTAGATTCATATCTCAACAAGGAAACCTGCTGAAAAAATCCCAACAATCCTTTCCACTTGGAGTCTGAATATTTTCTCTTATAACAGAGTACTTCTTAACAATTTGTGTATTTAATTTAAGTATGTGACAAGTGTGTCAAAGGAGATGATGTTTCCGTGTGGACTTGATTATAATTGATTCTGATAACACATGATTAGCCACACAAAGATCTTTAGTATGAGACATCTTTCCAATTGCATTAAAAGCATATTGGAGATTTCTAACAATATGATTATTATCCTATAAACTTATAACTATCTTTATGCCCAGAATTCTCGTAACAACAACTAAACAATTTGACTTTAACAAACACAATAATAATTGACATTTACCTACATCGCCTTTGGATTCAAAATATTCCTTCATTAATTTTCTACATTGCCAATCGATATTGCATTTGGGAAACTTACCTTCAGTGCCTGACAGACAACTTTCATCCACATGGAAACATCTAGGAGTCCTTTTTCTTGCACTAGACAGATGAGGTAGGGAAGGTGGACATGAGCTACAAATCCCAAAGATTCTTTGTTGTGGTGCTTCATTCATATGTTGGTCCATATTTGGAGTTTTCTTGACATGTTTGTGGTCTTCTTAGATATATTGAAAATTAGTCTTTACTCCTAAGTCCAATACTCGATACTCAGCATCTCTCAATATACCTATGTCTTGAAGAGATTCAGCATTGCTCATTGATAGATTGTTTGTTGGAGACCGTGTTGATGTAGGAATTTGAGTTGGGTCCATTGGATGCAACTGCTTCACCTGTGGTTCTAAACTAGAGGTTGTTATGTCATCAACTGTGTGGATCGGTCGCAGTATCAATGGAAATGTCTAGACCATGTCTTACTCTATCCATTTCCAACCTGTCCTTTTCTCTTACCTCATTTTCCTTTTCAATGGCCATATTCCTTCTAGTTTTTCTTACTCTGTTACGTTATTTTCCCATCTCCAAAAGTTTCTTTATCGAATCTATGAGGTCTACCCCTACATAAGAAACAACAAATAAGGTATTAGTTCCATTATACAAGAAACATGACATGTTCCAACATAATTAACTAAATTACAGATATGTTAGCATTGTAATTATTTGCATTGATACATAAATGCTGATTAAAGGTTGATATTTATGTTCAAACTAAAGTTTCATTTCTATACTCTATTTGAGTCAAGTAAAGAGAGTCAATTTTGTAGGTATTGCAGCTATAGGATTATGACTTCCTTTGTGTTCAAAAAGTAGTGGAAGTCACAAGTTGGTGTTTGGATGTCTTGGGAATAAATTGAATAAATTAAACTCATTAAGTTACACTAACTAAATAGAACAAATTGACTAATTACACAATGAGGAGGTTGTAAATCCCTGAAAGGAAGGAGAAATCATTGAGGTAGAGGCATCCCTGTCAATATCAAAGGAACGTTATGATAAATGTAGCATGAAGAAGAGAGCATGGACAAGGTGAACTATTCAATATGGACCCTCTCCCATGATTTATTACAAGGTTTTTATATAAATTGAAGAGTCTCAAGAGAGAACCTCATCTATGCTATCCTTGTGGGAAATCAAAATATATTCATGTACAAATCATTATTGGTCTACATTTCATACTTCATCTTGTATAGAGAATATGGAAAACTTGGTGAACTATTCAATATGAAACCTCTCCATTGATTGATTCAAAGGTTTTTTTTCAAATTGAAGAGTCTCAAGAGATAACTTCATCTATGCCATCATTGTGTGAAATAAAAATATATTAATGTGCAAATCATTATTAGTTAACATTGCATACTTCATCTTGTATGGAGAATATGAGACTTTTCTAGATGTGAAGTTGGGAATTCTATTATTGTAGGCATATGATAAAAAATAAATCAATGAAATGTTCTGAAATCTTGTGAATGAAAAAATTTATTTACAATTCACCATACCTTTTCAAAATGATCTCTTTGTGTAATGAAAACTTGTAGTTTGAATGTATCCACTAACTTCCAAGACCACTGAAAATGTTTGTTAGATTCCAAGAGTGATATTCTATCAAATAGATCAAACAGTGTCTAATTTATTATTGAGTGTGATCCAAATTGCAAAGTTCAAGAACACAAAATGCGTGAACAGTGGTAGAAAACCCGTTAAAATTCATAGCAACCCTGTGAATCCATATCTCTATTTTTTTCAACTACGAATAGGTGTGTGCACGTGTTTCTTGGAGCATGCACACGTGTATAGGAGTGTGCCCTCGTTTCCATGCATATGTGCAAAAACACATGTGCGCCATGTTTCCTAACATTTAGATAATTCACTCACTATCTTTTATCCCATTTAATGACTAGCGTTCTTTAAGGATGTCTTGGTATTCACACATGTACAAGTACTTTTACAATATAGTCTTCACTACTACTTTATTCTTAGGATCATGGGTGTCATTATCAGTTCTTAGGCTCCTTAACTATAGATAGTGGAGGGTAAGGGAGGCTTACAACACTAACCAAGTATGGGTATCAAGGTTTAACAAAGGTTTAGTGCCAACCATGGTCAATAACACATGGCCTTAGGCCCTAGCATGGCCATTTGTCCCTTAGGCTATAAACGAGGTAGCATGATGTGTTGAATGTGTGTGTGTGTGTGTGTGTGTGAGAGAGAGAGAGAGAGAGAGAGAGAGAGAGAAAGAGAGACATACAGAGTAGAGATATGGAGAGTGGGGTGGGTATGGATATATCATTAGGGCCTTAGACGACAAACACCACTTCTAGGGATCAATCACAATGGGAAAATACTCTAATGTGTAAGACATCATTATATTGTTGAACGTTCTAATGTGTTTGAGCCTTCAACAAGTCCTTGAACCAACACATGATCCCCTTGTATGATTTCTTTGTAGGTCTTTAAATGGGATATGGGTGTCATGAATATGCTTTTATGAACTACAGAGACAGAAGGTTTACAAAATAATGATAGAGAGTGGAATGGAATAAGATAGTCATCATCGTCATAATAATCCTCATAAATCTCATCATCATAGTCATCATCATCATTCTCATCATCATCATCATCGTCGTCATTGTTCATCATCACCCTCATGGACATCATCGTCATGGTCATCATCATCGTCCTCATCATCGTCATTGTCATCGTCATCATCATCATCATCCTCATGCTCATCATCATCATCATCATTGTTCATCATCATCGTCGTCATCATCATCATCATCATCATCATCATCATAGTCATCATCCTCATCCTCATCATCATCTTCATCATTCTCACCATCATCATCATCATCAACATTGTTCATCATCCTCATCATCCTCATCCTCCTGCTCCTCCTCCTTATAATCATCATCATCCTCATCATCCTCATCCTCCTGCTCCTCCTCCTTATAATCATCATCATCCTCATCATCATCATTCTCATCATCATCATCAGTGTTCATCATCCTTGTCATCATCATCTTCATCATTAGCATCATCGTCGTCGTCGTCATTGTCATCATCATCATCATCATCATCATAGTCATCATCATCCTCAACATCGTAATCATCATCATCATCATCATCATTCTCATCATAATCATGGTCATGATAGTCATACTCATTGTGATCATCATCGTCGCCGTCGTCGTCGTCGTCATCATCGTCGTCGTAGTCATCATCATCATCGTCATCATCATCATTGTCATCATCATCATCGTCATCCTCATCCTCATTATCATCATCATCATCATAGTCATCATCATCCTCATCATCGTAATCATCATCATCATCATCGTCATCATAGTCATAGTCATCATGATCATGATCATGATCATGATCATCATCATCATCATCATAATCATCATCGTCATCATCATAATCATCATTGTTCATCATCATCGTCATCGTCATCGTCATCATCCTCATCATCATCATCCTCATCATCATCATCATAGTCATAATTCTCATCATCATCATCGTCATCATCATTCTCATCATCATCAGCAGCAGCATCATCATCATCATTCTTCATCATCATCATCATGGTCATCATCATCAACATCATCATCATCATCATCATCATCGTCCACCATCAGTGTTCACCATCATCGTCATCATCAGCATCGTTCATCATCATTCTACATCATCATCATCATCATCATCATCATCATCCTCCTCCTCCTCCTCCTCCTCCTCATCATCATCCTCCTCCTCCTCATCATCATCATTGTCATCATCATCATAATAATCATCATCATAGTGATAGTCATCACGATCGTCATCGTCATCATCATCATTGTCATCATCGTCATCATCATCATCATCATCCTCATCATCATCATCACCATCATTGTTCATCATCATCATCATCGTCATCATCATTATCACCATCATCATCATCCTCATCATCATCATCATAGTCATCATCCTTATCATCATCATTGTCATCATCCTCATCATCATCATCATCGTCATTGTCCCTCATCATCGTCATTGTCATCATCATCCCCATCATCATCACCGTCATCATCATCATCCTCGTCATCCCCATCATTGTTTATCATCATCATCATCATCGTCATCATCATCATCATCATCCTCATCATTATCATTGTCATCTTCATCATCGTAATCATCGTTATCATAAAAATAGTCATCGTGATCATCATGATTATGATCATCATCATCATCATCAAAATCATTGTTCATCTTCATCATCGTCATCATCATCATCATCATCATCATCATCATCATCATCATCATCATAGTCATCATCCTTCTCATCATCATTATCATCCTCCTCCTTCTCCTCCTCCTCCTCATCACCATCATTGTTAATCATCAATGGCATGGTCATCATCATCATCATCATCGTCATCGTCATCATCGTGATTGTCATCATCCTCATCCTCAACCTCATCATCATCATCATAGTCATCGCCATTCTCATCATCGTAATCATCATCATCATCATCATAATCATCGTCATCATATTCATAGTCATAGTCATCATGATCAGTATCATCATCCTCATCGTGATCATCATCATCATCATCATCATCATCATCATTGGTCATCATCATCGTCATCATCATCATCATTGTCTTAATTTTTGGTAGAGTGATGTGTTATGTGTGTGTGTGAGTGAGAGAGAGAGAGAGAGGTAGGGCCACATGGTATTTGTATGTGTGTATGACTGAGAGAGAGAGAGAGAGAGAGAGAGAATTAGAGAGATAAATTGTGTGGGTGAGAGAGAGAGACTATGTGTGACAGAAGGAGATACTACAGGGTTAGATGGGGAGAGAGAGAGAGAGCGAGAGATAGGGATCGAGGGTTAGGGAGAGACATGGGGAAAGGGGAATAGGTTTAGGAAAATAGGGGAGGAGGAGGATTACAATTAGGGAGAGGGAGGGTTGAGATGCTTGAAAATGAAATCAAAGCAAAGTTTCAACTAAACATATGTGGTCACTTGTATTTAACGAGTACGCACTAAGAACCGCAATCATGTGTTTAGTGCGTGTGCGTTACTTTTTAAACTACGTGCATGCATGTTTGTTGTGCGTACGCGCTGCTTTAAATTTAGAATTTTCGTGGGCACCTTTTTCCAACATATGTGGTGGATGACTTGGATTCTTTTGTTTTAGGTTCTCGTTTCCAAACCAAGTGGTTTGGACTGTCTTATGATAGAAAACATGTTTTGTACCACTTCTCCTATTTCGTGCATGATTTTCCATATGCCATGCTTGTCCACTTCTAATGAAAATTCACACACTTGTGTAACTTTGTGTGTAGATTCTGAATATGTAATTTTTATTTAAATCTATTATCTTTTTCTATTTTCTATTTAATTTTAAATGGACTAACATCAATCTAACACAAAAGGTAGCTTATTTGCTTCATCTATAACTTTTGATTGGCTCACCTATTTAGAAAATGGAAAATAACTCGCACAAGAAGGCACAAAGATCTACATCCTAAGAAAAGGTATCGTTCATTGACTATGTTAAGACCAAGATGTCATGGACCAATACTCAACCTTGTCATTTTAGGGCATCACTGACTTCCTTAATTTTAAAAAATATATATAACATAAATAAAAATGGAAAAATAACACTGCACTAGACACACCTGTTATCTACAACTCTATCAAATTTTTTTCATAAAAATCCACCATTTGCATACCAGACTCGTGGACCAACGCAAACATATTCATGATTTTTTAGGAAAAAAAAACATACCACCCTTAGAAGAACCTCGATTTATACTTAGTTTCTATAAATAAAAGTTATATATTGCGAAAGGTAATCCAATTGTCCATGTTTCATATTCTTACACCGTATTACAAAAAATTGTGTAGGTACCTCTAATATTTCCTTTTGATGTTCAAATTTTTGTTTTCCAAAATTCCATTGCAACGAATGCGTCATAAGTGACCAACATTAGCTTGCACCAGCCCCAATGCTTAGCTTCCATCATAGATGGGCTTACTACCAGTCTTTGGAAATGGAAAATTTGCTTCTGCAATTTATTTAAAATTGTAATGTGGCTTTACTTTGGATTCCTTGAATTTGGTTAACGACTATTAGCATTTGATCGCTACTAGGATTTTACTAGATAAAGTATATGTTAGGTACATATATCATGTATGCGATTGTTCATATAATATCTCTTTTGTATGTAAATATCTATTTAAATTGATATGCAACCGTAGATACTTGCGATTCTTTAACTAAATAATTAATTTTCCAAGTCGCGCTAAAATGGGTCGCAGAAGTGACTATGGTCTCTCTCGAACTCTGGACAAGAACAATATGGAATTTAGGTGCAAGTCATACTTATCGGGGAAAAAGGAAGGACTTGGGTCATGCTTATCAGGAAGAAAGGTGTGATCTGGAAGTAACTAAATTTTTTTAAGGAAAAATTGTCGGCGAGGGTCAGGGGCAGGGGGGGGGGTGTAGGCATTGTTAAGGGACTTGCTCGGATCTTCTGCAGGGGGTGAGATCTATGATGAATGAGGGTATCCAAGTAGAAAAAAAACAAAAAACCTTATAAAAATAGAGATCTAAGGAGATTGAGCTAGTTGAGTTGCTACAACTATAGTGGGTATTTCTATCTACCTACATGCAAAATCACCTACCTTGGATCAATCAGATCTAAGGATATAGCTCATGGTGCAAGGGAGGAACTAAGCCTTGACTATTATAATAAGAAACAAATATTTATTTTATTTTTTATTTTATGATATGACTAGTAAAACATAAATGTAACATACCTTTCAATATGATGGCCCACTGCATCCATTTGAGGATGTGGTCCGACAACTCCCACAATCTGGCTGTCCAAATTTCTCCAAAAAGGGCTGTCATTGAGAAAGGAATTAAGGGTTAAAGGAAGTAAACTCAATGTGCAACATGGGATGGTTTGGTGAAATATGTGGCAATGTAAGGTTCTGGAATCATGTAATGGAAAGTGAAAAAGTACAAGAATCAAATGTTGTTGTGGGGAGACCTTCATAATCTATTTATAGGATGATCCAAGATTTTCTTTCCCATGGTTTTTCATAGTTTATGGTATGTGTTTATTATTTTTGACCCATTCTCATTTTAGGGTTTTTTGGTCCTTTTTGGGAGAATGGGGGTTATGTTGCAATAAATGCCTAACTTCCCTGTATTTAAGGGGAAAGGAATAATGATGTTTTGGAGAATTTTGGTGGAATTTAATTATGAAGGTCAAAATGAAGGAAATAACGGTGGGCTTATGATGTATAATTATGGTTTGGACCATAGAGAGCTATGTGAACAATTTTTTTTCTTAACAGGTGGCAATTTGGAAAACTTTAAATTTCATGTTTCATCTTAGGATAGCATTGCTCGCCTAAAGCACTTGGGGGGATACAACCTGAATAATTTATTTTGGTATAACAAATATTTGTGTGCTAAGATCTTATGGAAGGTGTTGTTCAGTAAAGGTTTGTGAAATAAATTTATTTGGAAAAAGCATATTAATTGTTTTGTTTCTAAATGGATGTGTGAGTCAGTTTTCTCTAGTGGGTGAGCTTCTATTATATGGATAAGTTTCATGAAGGTCCTTCTTTTGTTAAGAAGAATTTTTAGCTGGAGGTTAGAAGAGGTATACATATTTTCATGGGAAGTTATCCAATAGTAGGAATATGTTGGTAGTATCACATGTAGAAAATAATGGAAATTTAAAAGATGAATATTGGTTATATTCTTCAAGTTTAAATCTTCCCATGACTGTTGTTGAAGAATGGAATAAGTATATACATGCTCTAAATCAAGATAGTATATTTCATTTAGACATTAATGATGAGATTGTATGGGATAGAAATTATATCAATGGGGTTATTAGAGCTAATTTGGTTTATAATGTGATGGTGGAGGATGAAGTCATTGTTACTAAAAAATAGTGGATGAAGTTTCTATGGAAAATGCTTATTCCTATAAAGATTATTTTTTTTCTATGGGTTGAGCTTCAAGAAAAAAATATTGACGTGGGATAACTTACAGTCCAGATGATTTAATGGACTGGGTATTTGTCTTTTATGTTTCAAATATGCGGAAATCCTGACTCATCTTTTTGTGCATTTCTCTTTTTAAATTTTCAGTATTGAAGAAAATATTGAGGATGTGTTCCTTGCAATTTCGGAGGAATTTGGATAGGTTAGAATAAAATTTGTACAATTGGGTGAAGAATAGTTTGTTGCAAAAGGACTTAAATCTTTTCCTTGTGTGGGAAATCTGGAAAGTGAGGAATAATTATATATTTCGAAATTCTAGGTTATCTTTGTAGTGAACTTTTTTAAGACTCTGTCATCTTCGAAAGAATGGTGTAAAGGTTCTCCCCCTTAGCATGTTAAATCATATAAGGATCTAACTATTGAATATGACTTGCATATGGGGTTCTTTTATTGCTCTCAAAATAATTGTTGGTGTGGTGTTGGTATGGTACTAGACTTTATGAGGCATAATCATGTTATAAAGTTGAAAATTGGATGTGGTAAGGGTACAAATACTCTTGTGGAGTTTCTCCGCTTGTGGGGTCTTCTATGGTTTTCTTCTATTATAGGAATAATGTAGTTGAAAGTTTTCGGTGGCTCTAAAGTTATAGTTGATTCGGAAAATGAGCGAAATGATATTTAAAGGAAAAATTTATGAAATTGGATGAAGAAGACTATATTTTTTTATATATGAGTTTGATGCCATCCCTTTCAATCATATTAATAGCATCTTTAATAAAGATGCAGACACTTTATCAAAGGAGGTGTTTGGAGACTTCCCAGTCTCCATACTTATCAAAGGAGGTGTTTGGAGACTTCCGAGTCTCCATACTTTTCTCTGAGTGGGTTTATGAGTCTGTGATTGATTCTGGAGTTTATATTGTTTTTTGAAGGACATTTCAGAAATGTTGAGATGTTTTCATATGTATTTTGTTTTTTTGCTTATTTAGTAGTCAATATGGATGATGTGGATATGATACTAGGCTCTTGGAGGGATAGATAAGCCTATATTTTGTTGCAAGGCCAAAATATTGTGTACTTGAGTATGGAAGTTGATGTATGTATTTAGTAACTTTGATTCAAATGAATATCTAACTCTGTGTTTTTTTCTCTGAAAAAACAAAAAACAAAAACAAAAAACTTAATTTAAATATACTTACAATTTTTTGGAATTGTAAAATCATTATATTTCATAATTAATTATTATTTATTTTATGTAAATTATTATTAATTTAAAAAAAACAAATCCAAAGAACATATAATATAATATAAAATAATTAGAAAAACTTAAAAAAAATACATAGAATATAATATAAAATAGTTGGAAAACTTAAAAAAAAATAATGTTTAAATGTATATATGAAAGCATGAAAAAATGATATGCAAAAATAGAATGTCACTCAAATTAATAATTAATACATTCCATTCATATAATATTACGTTCAAACATGTTTTTGTTAATATTTTTAAATGTTTAGTATAAATATGTTTAATTGTATTAGTATATTTTTAAAAAATTTAAAAACACCTAATTTAAAATATTTTCCCGTTATTTTAAAATCATACTTTCAGTTCCATGATTATGCAAAATGTGAAATTAAGAGAATTTGTTTTAGTGAAATTGTTAATGAGAATTTGTTTATATGATATAATATAATACATATTTTATGAGTTAAAAAAATTGAAATTCTCATAAAATTTATATAATTTTATTTATTTTCTTATCTTAAGAAAGGTGAATCTGAAATTTTTCATTGAAAAAAAAGGTTTCATAAAAAACAAAAAAAAATGTTAAATGGTTATACAATTTAAGAAATATGTTAAATGGCTATACAATTTAAGAGGTTTATATTTGGAGAATTAAGGTGTGTATAACTATGTGGACTTAGACAAGCTTATTCTACATTTTAAATTAATCTTCTAAACATATCTATATAAAATTAACAATTAAAATTCATTTATAATTTTCAATTTAATATAAAAAATTTAGCAATTAATTAACAAACTTGTAACAATAATTTATATCTATTAACAATAATGCCATTTTATTAACCAGCATAGATCCAAATACTAGGCTCTATCACTTGCCAAAAGGGATCGAATCATTCAAGGAGGTTTGCCCATATTTGGTTTTTGATGTAAGAAGTAACCTTAAATCCCAAGTCTTTAAAAGATTGTTAGATCATTAAAAAATCTAGCCCTTAAAACTAACAAAATGAATCTTTGAAATATGTAAAATCCTATAGCATTTTTTATTTGAGGTTCGTTTTGAGAGGTTTCATCAAAGTAGGCACATTTCCTACTCTTGTCAATAATCTTCTTCATTATCACTCTAAGATTTTTTTTTGTTTGATAAAAACATATAAAGATTTATATTAAGAAACGTCAAGGGGAATCCTAAAACAAGATACACTTTTGTTAATGTAAAAATGCCATAGGTTTAGGGTTTTCAAAATAGCTTCAACCTTCCGCACCAACACAAAATACTAAAAGTTCTAAATTAACTTACTCAACTATAACTCCTAACAAACTAAACCCCTAATATAGAGATAGTACATAAAAAAGAATAGATAGTACATAAAAAAGAGGCATTATGATTTGACATGGGGTGTTTTTATACCATCATATTATCTTCTAGTATATTATACCGTCATATTATCATATGCCATCCTATCATTCATTTCTTCTCTGTGTAGTAGCCACTATTCTATGCTATGCATCATCTTCTATTTATCTTGAAGCCATGTTAATAGTAACAGATAGATGCAACAATTAGTAGGAAGGGGAGAGCTTCAAGAGCTGGTTGTCATGCAACAATTAGTAGGAAGGGGAGAGCTTCAAGAGCTGGTTGTCATGCTTGTTCCATATCCCATGTATTCACTCTGACTCAATAGTACGGATCTATCTTCTTTGTAGAAATCGTTATAATCTTTGTCATGTTGAATACCTAGAGTCTCCAGAATTATACAAGTGTTCATACTGCCTTGATCTCTTGGGCAGATATCCATTTCTAGAAAGAGAAAAATGAGAATTTGTTCTTCGTGGCCCAGCTGATTTGACCCAGCTCTTACAGCCGGCTTTTCAAATTTCCCCCCATTCATTCCATGTATTTCATTCCTTGGATTTCTTGGAACGGTGTCTACAACCCTATCTGGATCAAAACATTTGTAGAATCTTTAAACTTCTGCTGTAACGTTCATCATGCCAGCCAGCAGATCCATGTATAAAATTTTGAAATTAGCCGTAAAAGTAGTGCTAAATGCTTTTCAACTTTTTGTAAATCTCCATCCTGAAACA
Source organism: Pseudotsuga menziesii (assembly GCA_001517045.1). NCBI lineage: Eukaryota > Viridiplantae > Streptophyta > Pinopsida > Pinales > Pinaceae > Pseudotsuga > Pseudotsuga menziesii. Next base: position 768,118 of record LPNX010058144.1, read on the forward strand.
TCCTCCAACGGATCTGAAATATAAAAATTGATCAAGGTGAAAGTAAGGAAATCTGAAGGCCGAAATATTGAGGAAGTTACGTGATGATTCTTTGAGCCCGTCAAAGTTGAAAACATACATTGAAGGCTGGAGTTCAAACCATGTGAAATGTTTTTGGAATCCTGTTAATTAAATCCTGATTGTTGATCTACATCAATTGCATAGTATAAGCGATTTTCGGTAACATGTAATGCAGTGCATACTGGAAAAAAGAAAACCAAGAATATTGAGACTGTCAAAATCACGGAAATGGCTTCTCTCAGGAGCACGCGCAGGAGGGCTCCGTGAGGCGGCTGAAGGAGGAGATGGAGATGCTATAGGAGATGCTGCTGTAAATGATGGAGATGCAGGAGATGGCTGCGCGAGCATGGAGCAGGTGGAGATGGCTGCGTGAGCCGGGAGCAGGTGGAGATATCGTTGCAGATGGAGAATGCGTCAGATGGAGCACTTACAGAAGAGGGCAGCAGCACCAGGGACCAGGTGGAGATGGGTGTGTGAGGCTGGAGTCCGATGGAGCATGCGCTAGGAGGAAATCGCACGCATTGCGAGGAGGATATCACTGGGATGAGAGCCCTCTTATTGGTTATTCTCCCTCTCTTCCAGAGAATTTAGATCTAGTTTTAATAAAATTTAAAATTTAAAATTTATACTTATTGCATCAAGGTTTCCAAATTGTGATATTTTTTGGTTTTTATTATGTAGTTTGCTAGGTGTTTATATAGTTGTTTTTACTTTTTATTTTAATTTTCTGTTTTTTTTCTATTTATAGCTGACATAATGTTACATAATGTTATAAGATCTTCCCATAAAGTTATGTAATGTGTAACGTTACATAATGTTATGTAACCTTACAAGATCTCCTCCATACTGGGCTTAAATTCAAAATATGACAATTACTTTTACAGTATTATCTCCTTTATTTTAATAACCGAAAATAATTACCTTTTAAATGAATTATTATCTTGTATCACTACTATAATCAAACGTATCTTTTTCTTTAAAGTTAGAAACTATTACTTGCATTGGATATAGTAAAAAACCACAATGAAATAGAAATAGTAGTAAAAACAAACAAATATATATATATATATATATAAGAGAGATAGAGATTTTTGATTTTATATATATGAATTAAAAGTAAAAACGCAATTCAAAGTAATGGATAAAATTAAAATATGCACTTAATTAATGGTGTTTATTTTTATGAATTTGTAAAATTTACATGATAAATTCTTTTAATTAACTCTTAATATTGAGCCACAATTAAAATCCTAGCATTGGAATCCATCTTGGAATACCTAACATGCTTGCTCTATTAAGTTTTTATCGAATCTATCCATGCTCTTCCATTATATTTTCAATTGCTTTCTTTGTGTTCCATATTTTTTTAATAAATAATAATAATATTTTTTAACGAAACTTCAAATGTCTCCAAAATCTAAATTCTATATACTAAATGTTATTAGTCTTTTATGATAATTGTTACAATAATGATTTTTTTTCCTTAGAATGTCTCACTTCCTCATGTAGGGTCATCCAGACCCAAAGATACCAATCAAACATAGATTATTGTAGTCCTCTACAGGATAGTCGAAAACCCCCAAAAGCACAAGCAACGACTTAATAAAGGGAAGCACTATCGAATTCCAACTAGTTGTGGTTGACGACAAATGGCTAGACATAAGAACAACTGAGTCACAATGTAGAACAATGAAGTCGATTCGTAGTATGACAACTAATGCAGATGAGAGTATAAAGAATTTTACAACCAAGGAGTTAGAGGAAATCAGGAAGCTAATGATGACAATAAGAGTGGTCGATGACCCGACCAAAGTGGAGGCATTCATAATTGTCAAGGTAGCTGAAGCAATTATTGTGCAATTATGACAGTTGTTGTAAGAGTCTATATGGTGAGATATACTCAGAGGAGGAAAGTGAAGGATTAAATGTAGATGAGTTACACATAGAAGTACACAAAACTTCTAGAGGAATAATTCAGCAGGATTTGGAACCCAAAATTTGCCTATAAATACTAGTGTATGACTAGAGAAGGCCAATAGTTTTGTTGTTGTTTAGAGGATGGGTAATTCCCTCACACCTGTAAGTTTTGATGTGTTATATGAATGGTCAAAATTAATTACAACTAAAATAGAGCATATACTATAAATTGTAATTTCCTCTTGTAAAGAGATTGTTCCATTTAATTCAAATCCATAATTCTCCACACATATGTTTGTGAACTGGTAGGTGTTGTTTTTCTATCATTTCTATTGTGCACATTGACCTACAACCTAAATTCATTTATGAATTAGTTGGTATTAGAGTGGAAATTTATATTGCTTTGGGATTCTAGTTGTGATTCGACATAGAGAGAGACTCCAACCAGGGTTGGGTAAAGTTGCAGGAAGACATCGTAAACCTAGTTGCAATTCGGATCATGAAGATTCAGTCATATGAGAAAAGGGAAATGGATCAGAGGGGCATTCATTTCTATGGATGAAGGCTACGTAGAGGCATAGGTGTCAATATTTACTATCAAATGTCTTAAGAGTGCACTCAGACCCTCACGAGTCTGAAGAGTGAGTTAGCATCAATGAAGGAATCCAAAAAGAGAGGACTCGGGATAGAAATCCTTGACCATAGTGGCAAGGAGGTTGAGGATAAAGTAAATTATCCTAAGGCTAAAGAGGAAGATGTTGTAGGAGATAAAATCCTAAAAGTATTTTTGTAGATGAAAGGTAGATTTAGGATGGAGGTATCTATCTACTTAGGAAGTCTAAATTATGAAGAGTTGATAGAATAGATAGGACAAATGGAAAAATATTTTGATATGGAGAATATTGAAAACCCCAAAAGGGTAAAATTTGCTTGTTTGAAGTTGAAGGGTCATGCCTCATTGTGGTGGGCAATGTATATGATGATACCATAAACAAGGGAAAGGAAAAGGTGAATTTTTTTTATAGGATGGTTTCCAAGTTCAATTATAAGGTCCTTCCCACTAACTACATGATATGTTTGTTAAAAAAGTTGTAGAACCTTCAGTAGAAGGAGTCGATTGTACAAAGATTCACCGAGGACTTCTATTGAATTTCTTTTAAGTAAGTACAGACAGGAAAAGAGGAGGATGTAATAGCGAGGTATGTGAATTGTAAGAAATATGCCATTTAGGATGAGTTGATCGTGTTAAATTTCAAGATATTTGGTGAGGGTTATGAGCTATCCCTAAAGAAAACATAGAAGTTGTCATTAAAGAATTCAATGAGTAAAGGGAATCCAACTACTTGAATCCATAATTATGCCACTGATAGAGGACAAAATAGAGGGTTGGGCAAGGAGGAAGCTCATGAAAAACAATGAGATGAGGGCAGCACTAGAAACTTTGCACCAAAATACCAAAAGGGATGTGATAACACCAGGAGTCGTGGAACCTATGATCATAGGGGGGGATTTCTTGCAGGACCGGAAAACCAACCTGATTTTGTCTTATAGAAATGTCGTGAACTAGGACACAAGGCATATGAGTGACTAAATAACTTCCATATCGCAAATCAGTAGGACAACAAAAGTCAGGGAATGAACAATAGAGTTGTATTGGCCATATGGAATAGAACAACATATAACACATCACAAGGGGGAGTAAATCTAACGGCACCTCATATGTTGTTGCAATCTAGTTGATAGGAAGAGAAAGAACTAGTGCAGAGGAAGTTTATCTTTTGGAAAAAGGTAGAGATTCAGGACAAATGTTGTATGACCATCATCGATGGAGACAGCAAAAAAAATCTAGTGTTGACGAAATTTATCGACAACTTGGGTTTGAAGTGCTAACAACACTCGAATGCATATTGAGTGTCGTGGTTAGAGAAAGGTCACCATGTCATGATGACATGCCAATTCCTGATGAACTTTAAGATCAATGAGCTATATGGAAACATGTTATGTGATGTGATCTTAATGGACACATTTCACCTATTGTTGGTACGACCAATGGCCCATTCATTATAAAGAGTAAAGTTTATTTTCTTGTAGTGTAGAGTTTACTAAAAGAAATGAAGTTTTAAACAGTTGCAACTGTCAACTATGATCCTCACCATGTCATATCAATAAGGAGATAGGTCAATAAAAAAAACCCTTTGAGCATCAAGTATTTGAAGGCCCAGTTGAAAGTGCCAACTAGTTATATTATCCTCAGGTGACCAAAAATGATGAGGATATGCAACAGTGATGTACTTCTCCAATAAAAGATGCAAGTGTCAGCCAAAACATGGTGTAGGATGGTCATAAAAATACCATTACAATAAAGAAGGATGATACAATATTTCGACTCATTCCATTGGACAAAGACAAAAATGTCTAGTTGAAGAAAATGTAATGTCCCCATTCAAATAATTGCATAGCAAGACAATTCCATCAATCCTACTAGTTCCCTAGGTTAGATGGATACATTTGGAATTTTAATAAGGGATCCAATAAATGATGTTCACCCATTAAAATAATACGTCATAGACATACCAATAAATTTAGAGATGATATTGAGAAGGCCATCCAAGAACTCTTAGATTTGGGACTCATTAGACCAAGATCTAGTACAAAAGTTTTGCAAGAAACACATGGTTTCCCGCTAGCTGGCCATACGGGGATCTTCAAAACTTATAGGAAATTGAGGAAAATATTATTTTGGAAGTGGATGAAGGAAGATGTTCAGAAATATGTGAATTAATGTAAGGTATTTCAGTGAAACAAATCATAACTTACATGCCCAACTAATTTATTGCAACCATTTCCCATTCCGGAGCAAAAATGGGATAGTATCTCAAGGGATTTCATCACCAGTTTGCCCAAATATTTGGGTAAGGAATGCATATATGTGTTAATGGATAGATTTAAAAAAAACTCTCATTTCCTTGATGTTACATCATCTTTTATTGTTGCACAAGTGGCTGATATTTTTTTCAAAGAAATCTTCAGATTGCATGGGATCCCCAAAAGCATTGTGAGTGATATAGTAGATTCATGGGTACTTTTTGGAAAGAAATTTTTAGATTGGTGGGAACTCAATTCAGTACAAGTACAAGATATCATCCACAAACTGATGGACAAAGATATAGGGTTAACCATTGGTTGGAAGGGTAGCTAAGAAACTATGTGGGAGAGAAGCAAAAAGCACGCGAAAAATGGATACACTTGGGTGACTTTTTCTACAACACCACTTTTGATATGTCAATAGGAATGCCTTATTTAAAGTAATTATATCGTTATTATGCAATTAACTATGTTGAGATGATATTTGGTTATAGTAGAGCTCCAAAATATAAATATTGGATGGAAGAGAGCCAAGGAATTTTAAATCTTTTGAAAGACAATTTGCACGTTGCCCAAAATCAACAAAAACAATATGCAGATAGACATAGAGAATAAAGGACCTTTGATGTTAATGATTTAGTATATTTGAGGTTGCGGAATCCAAATCTAAAATTGATTGAGGAAAAGAAATATTGGGTGGGGAGAACTGTAATGTCCCCATTCAAATAATTGCATAGCAAGACAATTCCATCAATCCTACTATTTCCCTACAATGGATGGATACATTTGGAATTTTAATAAGGGAGACAATAAATCATGTTCATATATTAGAATGGTATAAATATTTAATAATATATTTTATTAAATAAATACAATATAAAATTGAAGTGGAAATGGAGCATGGAGACACATGGAGACTATGGGGCCCACACAAGCTAGAAATTTCATGCCACATGGCATCCTCATCTTGCCATTTCAAATACATGGGAAGACTAAAGGTTCTTGGATGAGTTAGAAGGATAAAACACTTGCAAATATGCATCATAGGTCAAATTATGGAGGAATTGTAAATTACATGAGAGAGGAAGAGTCATTTTGGAGCTAGTGAGACACTTGGACTAGATTCCCTAGCTCTATCACAACAATGATGAAGATGTTATGGAACCTATGACACAAATCAGATATGAAGGATGAAATATGACATATATGACATTATAGGTCGAAATATAGTGTTGAATAGGGCTCTCATGTGATTTGGGGAAGCTCAATGGGCTCCAACTCGAATTTGGGGAATGTGGAAGGCTAGGAAAGGGAGGACACATGGTAAATCATGAGCACACACCCTAATTCGAATTGGATTGAGTTTTTAAATGGATTGGGAACCTTAGAAGGCTAAGGATGTTTATAAAATATAGGAATCAACCAAGAGAATGCCTTTTGATCATTTGAGAAATTGTCATTTGTGAATTGTGAGAGCTAGTGGATGACTAGTTTTCTTCCCTTAGCCAATTGCAAGGGTTAAAGATTCCCATCCAAGTTGGTGTTTGGAGAGTCCACTCAGGGATTTCAAGGAGATTTAATGGATTTATAATTGCTGTTGTAATATATAGGAAAACTCGTGGGTTCTTCTATTTTAGCACTTCTTCTCAACCATTTCCAGTTTTCTTTGCATATTCATGCTCATCGAGGGATCGCACCTTAAGTGAGATATTGCAATATTTGGGAGAGATATTCCTGATATATTTATGATTGTAATCAGTTAAATATTCTATTTGATTCATTCTAAAAAATTCTCAAGTGTAAATACCCAATATTTGTATGTCAAAATGACGTTTAATGAGAAAACAATGACCATTTCCAATCTATTTTGATATATCCCATTGTAATTTGATTATTATTTAGAATGAAGTGTTAGAATAATCAAAGCATAATTAGCTACCTTAGACATTAATTAATTCATTTTTGTCTTATTTGCCTAGTTTCCATATTCCACCTTATGCAAGTTGTCCTCCACATGTCCAAAGTGGTCAAACTTGCTAAAATTGAGTCATGGAGCGCTTGGAAAACCACTCGGAATCAAATCTGCTTTATTCCTAGCCTTCCTAGCACATGTCTACTTTTTCTGCTTTATTGCCTGCTTTTGCTAAGTTTTAAGGCAATTGGGAAAGTTTGACTAGGTGAAGTTAACTTGTTTTTTGTCCTCATAATCCTCTACTCTTTTCTCCTAAGAAAAGAATGTATGAGTTGTCCTTCCATCATATATTAGCTTTCCTAATTTATTTTTCCAATTTGTGAGCTCCTAGACAGATTTGGAAACTACTTTATGCACCTATGGGGGATTTGCTTTGATTTAGTAAGCCTGCTTTTGACCAAATTCGAATGGAATCCTTATGCATTCGAATATATCATGTAATTATTTATTGTGGTAGCCTATGACTTCACAGGGTTGGCTATTGTACACTTATTCAATACAGATTAGTGTTCTACTCGATATTCAGTCTCCTTTGTGTGTAATTTGCATGTGCAATTGGCAATTTTTGTGAGTGTAATTGTTCTAACACTTGGGTTCAATTTCCACATGGTATCAGAGCATTTGTAGATCGATTTCTCTCCTTCCAATTTGTTATTGCAGGTTCGACATCATTGACTGGGAGCATTCTGCTGACTGAAGGGACAATTTCTGAGCTATGGATCAATCTCAGAAGATCATCTTGACTCCATTTAACTTCTTTGAATGGAAATTAGAGATGGAGATAATGTTGAGAGTGAAAGGCCTCTATAGAGTGACTATGGAAATATAAGTAGAGCCCAATGCAGCTACAGAGAAAATTAAATGGCACAATAAGAGGGATGAGGCCTATGGTCTCCTGTGTCTAAGCATATCCAGAGACCTCCTTTTCCATCTTGATGGATTGACATCACCAAATGAAGTATGGGAGAAGATTGTTGATATTTTTGGTAAGACAGATGAGATGAGGGGACATCAAATTGAAAATGAATTGATCTCCTTGAGTCCCAACAGCTTTGAATCCCTGCAACTCTACTTTTCCAAGTTCAAAGCCCTTATTTTGCAGCTGAAACAGTGTGGAATCGAAAAGAAGGAGTAGTAACTAGTTTTGGCCATACTCTCAAAGCTTAGCCCTGACTATTTAGTGTTTTTCTTGACCTTCCATGCCACAAAGTTGACAGCTCGAGCCTGGAAAACACCTAGCCTTGCAGATTTCATGGAATCTCTCACACAAGAACAAGATAAATTGGTGATGATGGGCACCATCAAACCTTCCAAAGGCCAAGCTCTGGTTGCTACAGATTCGAGGGTGGATTGAAAAGGCAAGAAGAAATCTAAGAAGCCACCTAAGCAAAAGAGAGACAAGAACAAGTCTCTAGAGGAGCCCCAAGGTTCCAAGAAGAACTTCTAGAAGAAGAAGAACAAAGGAGAAATGAGCAAGTGTGCATACTGCAGTAAGAGCAATCATCCTAAAAGCTCCTGCATGAAGAAAAAAATTGACATGCTTACCCAACTCCTAGAGAAGAATGGCATCTCCCTTCCTGATAGATTAAAGAAGAGGGAAGGAGGATCAAATTCAGAAGACAGAGAGAGAGTTCATGCATTGGTTGCTAGAACATCAAGCTCACCTAGTTTCATCATTGATTCTGGAGCTTCAAGACATATAGTTTTGACTAAGAAGGCATTCACCTCACTTGACATGTTGAAAGGTCCACCAATTGTACTAGGAGATGACTCTCTCACTGAAAGTTTGGGCAAAGGGAGGATTGATGTTGACCATGGTAAGTTCAGCAATGTATTGTATGTTCTAGGTCTTGCCTCTAACCTCTTATCAATGTATCACACAAGGTCTCTAGAGAAGGTCATATTCTCCCCTGATGAAGTTGAGATCATAGGGATCTCAAGTGGTAAATTCATTGCAAAAGGAATTGCAAATCACACTTCGAAGGTATACATGTTCTCACACTTCCTACCCTACTCAAACTCCTCTTCTCTTCTGATTCATGCTAATGAGGAAATCAAGCTTTGGCATCAAATATTTGGCCACCTTAACTATAAGTATCTTTCTAATCTTAGTGAAAAAAAAATGGTCATAGGGTTACCAAAGATTAAGTTTTCCAAAGGAGTCTATCAAAGTTGCATCTTAAGAAAACACCCAGAGCATAAATTTGAGAAAGCTAGTCATGAGAGAACCTCTGCACCTCTTGAGTTGATCCATAGTGATGTTGCTGGCCCATTTCCTCGTATTGAGTTAGGAAAAATATGCATTGAAATTCATAGATGACTTTTCTAGGTACTGTTGGGTTTACTTCCTGAAACACAAGTCTGAAGTTTTTGGCCACTTCAAAGTCTTTAAGGTTTTCGTTGAAAACCAGTCTGGGAGGAAACTCAAGGTCCTTAGATCTAAAAATGGTGGTGAGTATGTCAAGTCTGAGTTCATTCAATATTGTGCATATGTGGGATTCTATCCCTTACACACCACAACAAAATGGTGTTGCTGAGAGGAAGAACAGATCACTGAAAGAGATGGCAACCTGCATGATGGAGGCTAAGACTTTGCAACCAAAGTTTTGGGCCGAATCAATCAACTGTGCAGCCTGTATCCAGAATAGGGGGCCTCATAAATAGCTTTATGGTATGACTCCTTTTGAAGCATGGAGTGGGAACAAGCCAGATGTGACCCATTTCAGGATTTTTGGCTCAAGGGCTTTGGCTAGAATTCCAACATAAAAGAGGAAGGCTTTGCAGCCCCAAATCCAAGAGTGTCTATTTGTTGGGTACTCTGAAGATTCAAAAGGGTACAAGCTACTCAATTTGAGCACAAACAAAGCCTTCATTGAGAGGATTGCTCATTTCCAAGAACAGCCTTTAGCAGCAGTGGAAGTTGGAGAATCCTCTTCATCACCAGAGCCATTCAATGTAAGGGAAGAGATAGTTGAGTTTGCTGATTCTGATATGTCTGATAATGATGATTTAATTTCAGATCCTAATAGTCCTAAAAGACAAAAATGGGCAGCAAAGACCATTCATGCAGCTAGAGAACTAGTTGGAAATCCTAATGATCCAAGGAGGACTAGATCTCAGTTTGAGAGTGCTCTGTGTATGAAAGACCCTTTGTTTGCAGATAAATGCTATCTGATGGTTGAATCAGACCCACAGACATATGAATATGCAGAACATGATCCAATATGGTAAACATCCCTGAAAGAAGAGTTCATCTCACTCCAGAAGAACAACACTTGGGAGCTGGTTGATCTTCCCCCAGGGAGGAAGCTAGTTCAGTGTAAGTGGGTTTACAAAATGAAGTTTTCTGCTGATGGTTCACCTTTGAAATATAAGGCAATATTGGTAGCCAAGGGATACTCATAGGTACATGGCATAGAATACAATGAGACCTTTGCACCAGTGGCAAAGATGGACTCCATCAGGCTAGCCTTAGCCATTGCAACTTCGAAGCAGTGGGAGGTACACCACATGGATGTGAAGTGTGATTTCCTGAATGGAGATATTACTAAATAGATTTACATGCAGTAGCCTCAAGTCTTTGCTACTAATACATCTATTGTATGCAGGCTAAAGAAATCATTGTATGGGCTTAAGCAAGCCCCCAGGGCTTGGTATGCCAATATTGATGGCTTCTTTCTATCATTGAATTTTGTTCGATGCAAGTCAGATCCAAATGTTTATTTGAATCTGATTCATGGTTCTTTGATGATTATTGTCTTGTATGTTGATTACCTTCTCATTATAGGAAGCTCAAAGGATGAAATTGCCTCCTTGAAGGATGCAATGAACGATGCATTCTCTATGACTGATTTGGGGTTATTAAGCCAATTCTTGGGGCTCGAGATTGCTTAAACCAAACATGGAATAAAATTACATCAGTCCAAGTATGCCTTGGATTTTCTAAACAAGTTCAACATGAAGGATTGCAAGCCAAGCAAGATTCCCTTCCTTTCAGGAGTTAAGCTTGAAGAAGCAGATTCTTCACCTATGGTAAATAATACATTGTATAGGCAACTGATTGGGTGTTTGTTGTACCAAACACATACTCGACCTGATATTTATTATGTAGTAAGTGTGGCTTCAAGATACATGTATCAGCCTCATGAGATCCATTGGAGAGCAGCCAAAAGGATCCTTAACTTTGTTTAGAGAACAAGGACTCATGGGATCTTCTACAAAGCTAAATCTGATATTGATTTGATTGGGTTTACTGACAGTGATTGGGCAGGTGAAAACACAAATCAAAAGTCAACATCAGGATATGTGTTCATTCTTGCTGAAGGACCAATCATCTGGTCAAGCAAGAAATAGAGTGCCATTGCACTCTCATCTATAGAAGCAGAGTATAGAGGAGTTGTAAATGCAAAAACTCAATGTTTATGGTTGCAGGGGTTACTTGGTGAGTATGGATTCGAATCAGAATACTCAACTGCTATCTATTATGATAATCAGAGTACCATTCGAATCTGCAATGATCCAGTTTAGAGATAGAGAACCAAACACATTGAGATCCATATGCACTACATCAGACAACTTGTGCATGATGGCACCATTCACCTACTCTTCTGTTCATCTTCAGAACAAGTAGTAGATATCTTCACCAAATTTTTTTGTGAGAATACTTTCAGCAATCCCAAATCGCTGCTGGATATTTCTGATCATTCTATGAAGCATGAGTGATGACAAGATTTTCAAATTTTGTTTTACTGTCCATGTTTAAGGGAGGATTTTTCCCACTGGGTTTTTACCTCTTTCCTTGGTTAAATGGACATTTAGTATGTAAAGGGTGACTAAGCCTTGTTTCTAGGCCCTATAATTTTCTGATATTTTACTCATAAGTCAGGCTTAAGGGGGGGTGTTAGAATAATCAACCCATAGTTAGCTACCTTAGACATTAATTAATTCATTTTTGTCTTATTTGCCTAGTTTCCATATTCCACCTTATGCAAGTTGTCCTCCACATGTACAAAGTGGTCAAACTTGATAAAATTGAGTCATGGAGTGCTTGGGAAACCACTTGGAATCAAATATGCTTTATTCCTGGATTTCCTAGCACATGTCTGCTTTTTCTACTTTATTTCCTGCTTTTGCTGAGTTCTAAGGCAATTCGAAAAGTTTGACTAGGTGAAGTTAACTTGTTTTTTGTCCTCATCATCCTCCACTCTTTTCTGCTAAGAAAAGAATGTATGAGTTTCTCTTCCATCATCTATTAGCTTGACTAATTGATTTTTCCAATTCGTGAGCTCCTAGACTGATTTGGAAACTACTTTATGCACATATGGGGGATTTGCTTAGATTTAGTAGGCCTGCTTTTGACCAAATTCAAATGGCATCCTTATGCATTCGAATATCTCATGTAATTATTTATTGTGGCATCCTATGACTTAATAGGGTTAGATATTTTACATTTATTTAATACATATTAGTGTTCTACTCCATATTTAGTCTCCTTTGTGTGTAATTTGCATGTGTAATTGGCAATTTTTGTGAGTGTAATTGTTCTAACACCTGGGTTCAATTTCCACATGGAGGAATGTATATATGATAAATGTATGATGAATGAAATTTCATTAATGTGTATTTCAAGTCTCATGTTTAGTAATTAATCATTGGAATCCATTTTACTCATTTTTATTGCATTGGGAGAAGATTTGGTGCATTTTCCCCAAGGGTCAAAATTGTGATTTGGGAGCTGTTTTGGAAAGAGTCATAAAATTTTATATGAACTGAACCATGATGCATATGAGAGGTTAAAAATTTCCCTAACAAATCCCCTTCCTCTTTTCACAAATTCAAGTGGGGTTAGGAGCTTTTGAGAAGCCATTTCCAGCATTTACCTGGGGGGAATTGGAACCCCAGATTGCTAGTAAAGACTCCTACTTTGATCAGAATATAAAACTAGTTTTTAGAAGTGATTGGAGAGTTATAAATTATCTCTAAACATAATATTTAAGTATTTATTTTATTCATACACACTCTGAGAATATTTGGGAGCATTTGGGCGAATTTGGAGACCTAGACATCAAAACTACTCAAGGGTTGAAATAGGGGAAAAAGGTGAAAAAATTGGTCATTTAATAAAAAATTTAAAAGGGACATTACAGAAAAGTGGTTATTGGGAAAAGAGAGTGTCGATTTGTTTATACAAATATTTATTGAAGGAGTAAAATAATCAACAATATTGATTCCTATCTAGTCCCAAAGGTTTAAGGGTCAACAAACTTATGGAGGACATTCCAATGGAAGTTGAAGAAGTATGGTGAGAATTCAATGGCATAATGATAATGATCTGCTGATGATATTATTTCCGATGAGTATTATTTCACATCATATTGACCTGATCTCAGGTTCAAGTTTTCCAAATAAGGTACTGCATAGAAAATTCCATGAGTGGTTGGAAAGGGGACTTATTAGAGAAAGTCTAGGTTTGTGTGCAATACTAGTTGTACTAGAACTCAAGAAAGGATGAGAATGGAGGATGTGAACTAATTCAAGGGAAATTAACATGATTTTCATAAAGTATAAGTTTCCATTACCTAGAATGGATGACCTGATCCACTACTTGAGTGGAGAGACATACTTCACTAAAATTAACTTGAAGAGTGAATATCACTATATCAATATTAAGGAAGGTGATGAGTGGAAGAGAACCTTCAAGATGAGGTAAGGACACTATGAGTGATTGGTTATGTCATCTAGTATGGCTAATGCAACAAGTATGTTCATGAGGCTGATGAACAATGTATTGAATCCATTTTTGGGGAAATTCATCTTGGTGTATCTCGACGACATCCTAATTTTTAACAAAACCAAGGAAGATAGCTTGTTGCATCTACAACAAGAACTACAATAGAAAAGTCAAGAAATTATGAGAGTGAATCTAAAAAAATCTCCATTTATGCAGAAGGAGTTGGTACACTTAAGGTTTATAATATCAAAATAGGGTTTGAAAATGGACCTCGAAAAGGTGAACGTAATCTTAGAGTAGGTTGATTTGACAAGTGACACCGAGGTGACAAGTATTCATGGACTAATTATTAGTATTTATCAAAAGTTCATATGGTATTTTAGTCATATATGTGCACCAATGACGACCTGCATGAAGATGGGTGAGTTCAGGTGAATGGAGACTAACTGACGAGCATTTACGAATTTTGAGTAGTAGGTATTTGAGATATTTGTTTTATCTCTCTGATATTTTGTCAAAGTATTCCATGTTGACTGCAAGGAAATCAAGTTAGCAATCGAAGCTGTGTTGAGAGAAGAAGTCTAAACAAATGAATTTTCAGTGAGAGATTGGATCACTCCATGCACAAATACTTGGTCTATCACCAGTAACTTTATTCCATTGTATAAACATGGAAGAAGTAGAGGCACTATTTATTTCCAAGTAATTCGTGTTATTTAGTGACCACTAATGCTTGAGGTATCTGAATAATCATATAAGTTTGAATCAAAGGAATATGATATCGATCAAGTTCTTGAATATTTACACTTTTGTGTTGAAGAATATTTCGAGGAAGACTAACAAAGTCACATATGCATCGAGTGAAAGAGGCACATTGTTGGGGATGATGAATGTTTAGTCGAAAATGTTGGAGTCGATAAAATCCAATGATGAAGCTGACAAGGATTTTGTTGAGGCATGGAATTTGTAATAGGATCCATGGAGTGTTGAAAAAAGCCATACTTGTATTATTCCATCCAAGAAGGATACATGTTCAAAGGGCCTTAGTTATCCATCCCTAGAGTATTAATGAGGGAGAATTTGATCAAGGAATTGCATAGTGGAAGATTAGGAGGACACTTTGACATCGATAAGACCAAGGTGTTGGTTGAAGATATGTTTTATTAGCTAAAATTAATGACAGGTGTAAAGAAGTGGATCCAACAGTGTAGGATATGCCAACAAGCCAACGATAGAAGTAAGAATACAGTTCTATGCACACCTTTACCAATTTGAATTGTCCCATGGGAAGATATAAGCATGGATTTTGTATTGGGATTACCCAAAAAATAGAGAGGGAATGACTTCATCTTCATGGAAATCGATAGGTTTTCAAAGATGGCACAAATTATTCCATGTTGGAATAAAAGTGAAGCCATTGACATTGTTTTTTATTTTCCAAGGAATTCATGTGAGTGCATGGGTTATCGAAGAGAGTCACTTTTGATAGAGATATCAAGTTTTTGGGTCAATTCTGTAGAAACCTATGGAATAATCTTGACATGAGTTTGTAGTTTAGTTTTGCATACCATCCATAGAATGATGGGTAGATTGAATTTTTCAACATGAACTTAGATAATATATTGAGATGTATAATTGTTGATTGCCATAAATAGTCAGAGAATGTTTTGGCACAAGAATATTTCACATAGAACAACTTAGTGAACATATAAAAGTGAATGATTCCATTCCAAGTCATGCAAGGAGAAGTCCACATCAAGTATTTGACTTGCAAGAGATACAAACAAGGACGCATAAGAGTTTAAATGATGAGATATTTTCTTACCACATGTAGGAAGTATAGAACAAGATAAAATGACAACTCAAGAATAACAATGTGACATACAAGTTAACAGCTTATTGGAGGAGATGACTGCATTAATTTGCAGAAGGAAAATTCGTTTGTGGACACCTAAGGAAGGAAAGGTTCCTAAGAGGAACATATAACCAACTAAATCTATATAAGATTGGTCCATGCATAATATTGAAGAATATTTAGGACAATTATTATGTGTTGGATATTCCTTAAGAGATGGCCATATCACTCTCATTCAATGTTGTTGACCTATACAGGTGTGAAGAAGGGTCATTGAGTGGAAGTGGTACAACTACATATTGGCATGAGTAGATATTATCTTGATCCATGGAATAGGTATCAGAAGTGTTTGAAGAGAAATAAGTTGGGAAGTACAGAATTTAAAATAGAAAAGAATATCTTGTCCGGTTAAAGGACATGTGTTTCAAGGAAGCAACATGGATTGTAGAAGTGAAGCTCGAGCAATTGCAGAATTGCAGGAGAAAATATTTTCAACCATGGGAGGTTGATGTAGGGGCATCTAGGACCAAAGAGACCATTCGAAGAAATATTAGTGAATTAATATGGGTAGAATAATAAAAACCCATTTCCATACTTAGGATATATTATTTAATCATTTTTGGTTAAATTCCTAGGTCCTACACTAGCTAGTTGGAATCCACTTGCACCACATGGTAAAATTTGCCTAAAATTCCTACAAGAGAACCTTGGAAATATTCTAGATAATGAAAACCCATCATACTACCCAATTTAGTAAGCGCGATTCCTTCCTTATAAAAAACTAGACTTATTTTCAGCATCTTTTAAGGCAAAAGGTGAAAGCTAGTCTTAAGGCAATTGCCATTTTTTTTGTACAACTAATACTACATATTTTTCTCTTACAAAAGAATTATTAAATCCACAATCCTTGACTTATAATTTTATACAATTCATTCATCCCATTCGTGACCTTCCTGACATATTTGGAAAGAGTTTTATGCACCTAGGGGGGATTTTGACTTTTTATTAAGCCCACTTTTTTGTTGGTTCAAGTTTCCTCATTAGGATTTTAAAACCTTGATCTATTTATATATTTGGAAATCATGTGAATTCATGAGGTTGTATGAGATAAAATTATTGAATTGAACTTTGTGTTATGCACCATATACAGTCTCCAATTTGAGTGAATCTATGCATGTTTTACAAGAAATGTTTTGAGTTCAATTGATCTAAGCTTGGGATTCATTTTAAAATGGTATTAGAGACTTTGTAGCACTATTTTTATCCTCTTCTATTGTTTTTTTGGGATCCAAATCACTCCTAGGGGGCGCATTCTGTCGGTTCAAGGTTGTAGTTGCTAAAGAAATGGCTCAATCTCACCATATCATCTTGACTCCATTAAAATAAATTGAATGGAAGGCATAGATGGATATTTTGATGAGGAGTAAGGATACCTTAACAATGACCATGGAAACTGAGGCTAATCCCAATGCAATAGCAGAGATGATCAAGTGACTGTTAGAATAATCAACCCATAGTATTTACCCACTTAGACATTATTTCATTTATTTTGTCTTATTTGCCTAGTCCATGAGTCCCACCATGTGCAAGTTGTCAATTGCCTATCCATAGAGGTCAAACTTTCCATTATTGACTCATGGAGCGCTTTGGAAAGTCCTGGGAATCAAATCTGCTTTATTCCTGGCCTCCTAGGCGCCCTTCTGCTTTTTCTGCTTTGTTGACTGCTTTTCCAGTTTTTAAAGCACATAAGGAAAGCTAGACTAGGTGAGGTGAACCTGTTTTATTCCCCTTTCATCCTCCACTCTTTCCTCCATGCAAAAGCATGTATGAGCTGCCATTTGACCACTCTTTAGCTTGCCCATGCGCCCTTGCTAATTCGTGGGGTCCTTGATAGATTTGGGATCAGCTTTTTACACCTATGGGGGATTTGCCTATTTTGGGTAAGCCTGCTTTATGCTAGATTTGGATGCTTCCTTATGCATTCGATTTGATCATGTATTCTATATATTCATCAGCCTATGTTATTACAGGTTTGGCTATTGTACACTCAGTTAATATAATTTTGTGTTACAGCTCCATATTCAGTCTCCATTGTTGATAATTTGCATGATCAATTGTTAATTGCTGTGAGTGAAATTAATCTACTGCAGGCCTGAATTTCTACAGTGACACAAAATCAGAGACGAGCCTTATGGTCTCTTATGGTCCTCCAAATCATGGAGGGAATTTTGTATGTTGACTCTAAGAGTGGTGAGAATCGAAAATTTTTCCATATTTTTATGCATATCCAAGTTTAGGATTTTAATCATGTTGGTCCCCAGTATTTTATTTTTTTCCTCAGCAGGGGAGAGAACTTGCTGAATTTTTTGTCTTATTTCATCGATGTTGGATAAACTAACTCGGGCTTGTTGGATCCACTGATATTCTTGCTTCTCTAGTTTTTCAAGTTTATTGATTTCCAAAATAATTTGATCATCAACAGTTTGTGCATATGGTTCACTAGTAATTGGTCGACGATTTTGTAGTGAACTGATGAGCTCACGGGCCTTTTGCATTTATTCAAATACATGATTGTAGTAGGTGTACCAATTCCACAAGACATCTATAGTGATAGCATATTCTGCAACATATTGTATTAACATGTTGTGTGCTTCTGTAAATGTTGTGTATTGATTCCTTAGTAACAAAGTGTTTTCCTTGGCTTGCTCTTGTCGTATGTTTTTCAACTTCTCCTAAAGTGTCGACACAACGCTTTCAAATATGAGGTATGCTTTGTTGAGGGGCTTGTCGGAGTCAATCCCTACTGGAATTGAGATAATTTGTTGTGATAAGCTCTCACATTTAGCTAAAAATGTGTTTTTCTCAGTTTTTAAATGTTCAATCTGTTCTTTGGAGTCCACTCTTCTATGTTTATATTCCCATTCAATTGCATCTGTTAGTATATCGATTTATTCTTCTTTATCTTTCTTTGAGTTGAATATAATTGATGGACCAAGTTGATATATATGAACTAATAGGGGTGGTTTCTACTGTAACTATTGTTATAGATGTTATTGTTATTTCCACTGTTCTTTCTCTTGTTTCTTCATTTCTCTTCCTTGTTTCCTTTTTGTTATTTCCTATTATTTACTCTGTTTGTCAGTTTCTATTTTTTATTCTGGTGGATTTTCTGCTACTTTTCTTTGTCTTTGCTCGGTAATTGGGGTTGTAACAAAAGGGATAGGGGGGTTGATGTTAGTAATGTAGGGATAATTTGGGATATTGGTGGGAATATATTTGGTCCTAGGTGATGATAGTGGTGGTGGAAAATTAGGTGAAGGATGCAAATTAGTATCAACTGTTACGCTTACTGTCTCATGTAGTAAATATTGCTCTATATTGCTTGTCAATGTCGGTTCTAAAATCAATTGTAGTACAATATCCAAGGGCTCAACAATGGGGTCGGTAGAGCATGGTTAGAGATATGGAGGGTGTTGTTGTGATTTCAGTTCATTGACATCTTGAGGGACGAAGGAGGAAGTTTTCTCTACAACAATATTTCTTGTTGGGTCATTTTTTTCTGTAGAATAGTTTTAGTGTATCCAACAACTTGTGCTTCAAGGATTGATGGATGTGGAGGGTCGACAATTTTGGTACTGGATAAGTTGGAATTGTGTGATTCCTTAACTAATACTGTCCTTTTTACTATCTTCTATTTTATTCTAGTTGGTTAGGATACTCGGCTCTCACAGAAGAGACCTGGGTTCATGTCTCGACAATGGAACCAATGTTGTAATCAAACAGATTGCATAGTTACCAATGATACATATTACATAGTTATACAAGCACTGATATATACAACAGACAAGAAATGATAAATAGAATAACAATTAATTATATTATCCAAGAACACATAAAGGGTTCATACATCCAACCTAACTAATTATTTATCTAGCTCTACAAACTATTTATGAGATTTACAAGAGGTTACATAACTACCTGTCAACTCAACTAACCAACAGAACCTGTGAGGTCTACATAATCTATTGTTATAATTTACAATTAGTTGAATGGAGGACCTAGTCTGCTAGCTGACATAGGATCCTCCAACAAGTGTTTTGGCCATCTAAATTACAAATACCTTCCATATTTGTGTGATAAAGACATGTTCACAGGGTTTCCCAAAACCAAGTTTTCCAAAGGATTCTATTAGGGATGCTTTCTAGGAAACCACCGATATCATAAGTATGAGAGAGTTAGTCCTGAGAGAACCTCTGAACCCCTTGAACTTATTCACAGTGAAACTGGTGTACATTTTCCTCATAGGTCTATAATTCAAGATAAGTATGTCCTAACCTTCATAAATGAAGTTTCCATATACCGATGGGTTTAATTCCTTAAGAAGAAGTCATAATTTTTTGACCTCTTTAATGGTTTTAAGGCCCTAGTTGAGAACTAGTATGGAAGAAATATAAAGGTACTCATATCTGATAATGGTGGTGAGAATGTCAATTTTTATTTTATTCAATAGTTTGAAGATGGAGGTGTCCATATGAAACACTCTATTCCCTACATACCTCAGTGGAATGGTGTTGCTGAGAGGAAGAATGGATCTCTCACGAAGATGGGTACTTACATGATGGAGTCTAATAATTTTCCACCAAAGTTTTGGGATAAATTTATAAACTATGCATCCTAAATCCATAATAAGGTGATTCACAAGAAACATGATGGAATCACTCCTTTCAAATCTTGGAGTGGTCACAAGCCTGATGTGTCTCATTTCTGGATGTTTGGCTCTAAAGCTTGGGCTAGAGTTCCACTAGAAAAGAGGAAGGATTTGGAACCTCAAAGTTAAGATTTCCAATTTTTTTTGGTATTATGAATATTTCAAAGAGTATAATATTATAAACATGAGCACTAAAATATCCTTTATTTAAAAGAGTGTTCAGTTTCAAGAAGAGCCCATGCGAGCAACAAAAATTGGAGAATCCTCTTCACCACCACCACCTCTGAATGTAAGTTAAGAGACTAGTAAGGTTTCATATTATAGTATTTATGATACTAATGATTGAATTTCAGATCCTAACATTCATACAAGACTTAATTGGGAAGAAAATATCATTCATGGAGTTGGGAAACTAGCTGGGAATCCTAGTGATCCTAGAAGAACTAGATCTCAATTCAAGAGTGCCATTTCTTTCAAGGACCCATTATTTGATGAGAAGTGTTATATAATGGATGAATCAGATACATAAGCATATCAAGAAGAATCATACTATATAATATTCCAACCATCCATGAAAGAGGAATACCATTCGCTCCAGAAGAATGAGACATGGGAATTAGTCAATCTTCCACCAGGGAGAAAGCTAGTTAAGTGAAAATGGGTATTTAAAATATATTTTGATGATTCTTGATATCCTATGAATTATAAGTAAAGTTTAGTGTCCAAGGGCTTCTCCCAATTCCAAGGAATTGACTACAATGAGACATTTTCACCAGTGGCAATGATGGAATCTATAAGACTAGTTTTTGCCATTGCAGCTTCCAAGTAATGGGAGGTACATCATATGGATGTGAAGAGTGCATTTATACATGGATATATCAAAGAAGAGATTTACAAGCATCGTCCATAAGATTTTTTAACTAATCCATCTCTTGTGTTCAGGTTGAAGAAATCACTATACAAGATAAACCAGAGTCCCTGAGTTTGGTATGCCTAGATTGATGGATTTCTGCTATCACTGAGGTTTAGTAGATGCAAGTCTTATACAAATTTATATTTGAATATCATTCATGGTTCAATCATAATTATTGTTTTGTATTTGGATAACATTCTGATCATAGGAAGTTCCATGAAATATATTTCCTCCTTAAAGGTGTAATATCTTGAATTTTGAACCTAACACTTATCAGCATGAGCTTATTTATTATGATGTCATCTTGATGTTTTATTTTGATATATTGGGTTAAAGACCCCACTACATATGAAAATGATGCTTTGTTTTATATATTGGGCATAAGCCAATTATTGATGATATAGATATGCTTGTTTGTGTTGGGCATGGACCCTGAAGCACATGATTGTTGAGATGTTTTTTGTTGAGCGAGGATCTTTGGAGCACTTGGGTAATTAATGTTTTGTTTTGAGTGAGGAGATCTGGAGCACATGGGTAATTAATGTTTTTGTGTTTAGCAAGAAGCTCTGGAGCACATGAGAAGTTACATTTGTGTTGAGCAAGAAGCTCTAGAACACATGAAAAGATAATTGGAAGTCTTGGGCATAAGCTCTGGAGCCTTCCATGTTGATATTGAGCATAAGCTCTAGAACATTGGATCCTTGACAATTGTATCCCTAGGTGTATCGTACAAGTACATCCTAGAATTAGTGTTGAGCGAAGAGCTCTGGAATTCCACTAAGTTTGTAACTCCTTATTTTAGCGTTGAGTATGGGCTCTGGTAAGCGCTAGGATTTACTAAAAAGAATTTAATAATTTTCGAGTGAAAACAACTCGAGAAAAATATTGATCTCATCAGACTTATTTATAAGTGATTAAAAAATTTTCAATTTATTTATTCTCATCAAGTACTGAATAAATACCATGTTATATGAGGGAATCCAACATGCAAGGATGTTTAGAGTTTCCTATCCTAGCAGACCTAACCATCTACCTTTTTGACCTTAATGAAGAAGTGCCATTAAGTCTAGGGATCATGGTATATGATGCCCAAAGACAAATGTTAACAAATGTTATATTATTAAGTTTTTTATACATTGTATGTATAAATAATAAATATAGTAATAATATTAATGATGAAAGAAAGAAAGAAAAGCTCCATCCATTATTATTTATTATTAAAAGATAATAAATAGTACAATACTTACAAAATTCTAATTAGGAACTATTTGAAAGTTCCTAAGTTAAAGTATTAAAAATTACAAAAATTAATTAAAAACGGTTAAATCAAGAAATCAAGGTTTCTTGATTTAACTGTCCCTTTGATTAAAAAGTCTGTCTATAAATTCTCAAGCCAAGGAAAGGCTTGGGGTTCTGATCTATATTAAGTCCAAGAGGTGGAGAGCAACTATTTGTTAGCAGAATTACCATAATTGTAATGCTATCCAATTGCTCGCAGTCGCGCATACATCTTTGAGTTAGCCTTGTCACCTACAACCACAAAACACTTCGATGGATAAGAAGTATGACACCAGAATTAAGAAAAAAAACCAAAAACAATGTTGTGAAACCAACCAAACCATACCTTCATTATTCTGGAAGTTGCCTTCACCCACTGCACATAGACAATACCAAACAACCAACAAACAAAGAAAACTGATCAAGTCCATAGTGAGCCAAGCCCTAAGCTTGGGATGCCACAAAATCCAAGGCGCATTAATGGTGCCAGTCTTTGAACCATTATCAAACTTCCAAAACCCACTACCCTATAGTTTAGAATCGATCCAATATCGATGACCTTCATTTTATGCAAAAATGTTAAACCCCAATGTGTAACGTTTAAACCCTAATATATATTCACCACCCCAAAGTCTAATGTAGGGTATAAAGTTTTATATGCATCATATACTCTAGGATCTAAGCCTTAAACCTTTTCTTATCATTTTTTTCCCTAGGCAATAAGCTTAGAACCATGGCATATGAAATATGCCATGGTAAACTTGTTTTCATAAAGTCAAAGATTTGGTCTTTAACCAAGGTTTCTAAACCTGCCAAGAACAATAAAACATAGGTTAATACTTTTAATAAAATAAACATGAAATTCAAATAGGTTAAGATATTAATAGATGATCAGTAACTTATAATGAATAATAAGTGTCACTTAGATAATCAGTATAGGTCTTGAAAGGAATAATTGTGATAATTACCTTGTCACTAAACCAAGTCTGTACAGAGAAATAGTAACAATTTGTCGGTGTCACTAGCTACGAGTGTAAGTACACCTGCATGTAAACAAGTTAAGAGTGCCCTAGTTCAAACTGAAGTAAGTAAGACCACTAGAAAAGTAGAAACTTTACCTCTCAAAAAGTTACATGGGAGAACTAGACTCGCTACTCCACCCACTTTGTTTCCAAGAACAAAGATAAGTTAGAACCATGTAAATAATAAGTAAACACATGCTGAAATTAATGAAGCATATAATCAAGTAACTACACATACACAACAATGCATAACCATAATAATAATGTAGTAATCATAATTATGGCATCTTAAGTAAAGCACATTAATAATAATAACTCAAAGTAATATTATAGAACGTAAGAACAAATTATGACCAAACAGTGGTACATTAAGTGTACATTATGTTCCACAAGTTCAATAATGTCCATCATAGTTTTTACTGGCCTAGTAAAAAAATCAAATTTTGGGGACATTACAAGTGGTATCAAAGCCCACTTTCAATACTAAGAGACTTATGGGCTCACCAAGCATTCACTGCAAAGAAAATAAGGTATGTTATTAAATCTTGATACTAACAGAAATTTTCTTGTTATTAAAAAAAATTTCAATTCTAGAAATTTTTACAAAATAGTTCGGATTATGAATACTGAAGAGGATAAAAGCTGATAAAGAAAGACGAACACCCCCACCCCGGAAGCAGAACTGGTGGTGGAACTGAATTCTAATATTTTGAATACCATACAGAGTCTTCAAGCAGAATTGCAAAGTTTCAGAGAAGATAGTCTGAACGAGAGAAAGGAACAGTAAGCTATTAATGAAGAATTACTGAGAAATATGACCAGAGTAATCCCGTAGGGAAAACCTACTCAGTACACAAACAGATCCAAAAGGGAACCTTATCGTAAATGGGTCAAAATCCCAAGAGAAGAAGAAAAAGAGGAACGTACCCCTGAAGCACCAGAGGGATATCATCACATCCCTTCCAGTGATGACTCTCTTTCTCCATGTAGAAAGAAACAAAGAAGCAATGACAGTCTTCAGGGGGGATTTAGAAAAATAAGAGCCCCGACCTATGAAGGTGAAGTAAACACTGGGGAGAAAGTTGAAGAGTGGCTTCTGGGCATGAGAAAATATTTCCAAGTTCATAACTACTCGAGTGAGATGAAGGGTTGGCTTTCTATCTATAATTTGAATGGAAGAGCAGCGAGATGGTGGAGAGATGTGAAACACACCAAGAAATATGATCTAAGACAAATACATTGGGATAACTTCCAAAAAATCTTCCAAGAAAAATATATGTCAAAAAGGTTATTCTGCAGAAAGGTGAAAGAGTTTCATCAACTACGTATGGGATCCATGACCATGCACAATTTTATTAATAGATTTCTATATTTGTTACATTATGTACCATACATTAACGATGAAAAGGTAAAGATCCAGTAGTTTTTAGGATGTCTCCCTCTCAAATTTCAGGAAATGATTGAATTCAACATGCCAAAAACTTTGGATACCATGCTGCATAAGGCTAGGCTCTACTGTGAGCATGGAAATATACAGCAAGAGAACATGAACTGAAACAGAGACAAGTCTAAGAAATTTTCTGATAACCACAAACCTGGGTTTAAACCACAGCCATACGAAAAGTAGAATAATATTTTTTCAGCAAACAAGAACTTCAACAAGTCCGATACAAAGCCTTATGTACTGACTCCTAATGGTAACAAGCTATTAGCAAGTAGAGCCAATGATACCCCGCTATAGATCAAGTGTTGGAAATGTAGTGCGCCTAGTTATGCCCGAGATTGTAATTGCATGACCAATGGGGTTTTGCACAACTTACAAGAATAACCAACTGTATAAGACATAGCTGGAACACTGTGGATTTATGCAGCATTGGATGGCCGATAGGTAGATCATCAAGCTACAATGGTTGAGATAGAAGTTAAGATATTGAACACTTCTATTTCAATACTTATTGATCCCGGTGCTTTCCAAAGCTATATTTCATCTAAAATTGTTGATGTATGCAAACTAGGAAAAGTAAAGCATGATAAACCATGGCTGGTACAATTAGCCACAAGTATGAAATGGAAAGTTTCGTAAATAGTTAAATAATGTGAAGTAAACCTGAATGGTTTTTTCAGGAAAGTGAACCTAGACATCCTACCCTTAGGATTGTATGATATACTTATAGGCATGGACTGGTTGGAACAACACCATGTCATGCTAGATTGCTTACACAAATCAATCTTCTATATAGATAGCCAAGGGAACCAAGTGAAGGTTCAAGGCATTCCAAAGAAATTTTATGTAAGGTTCATGTCTTCCTTACAAGTGGAGAAATGCATTAGGAAAGGCTACAAGTTAGTTGTAGTAAACATCTGAGACATCGATTCTAAAAGGGAACAATGCATAGAATACTTTCCTATTCTTGAAGAATTCAAGGATGTGTTTCCCAAGGAAATCCCACGATTACCTCCGAAACGAGACCTGGACTATACCATCAAACTGACACCAGGATCAGTTTCGGCTTCCAAAGCCCTTTACTGCATGAGTGCACCAGAATTGGTGGAACTCAAACTGTAGTTGTAGGAGTTGACAAAGAAAGGGTATATCTGACCCATTGTGTCACCTTTGGGAGCACTGATACTGTTCTTAAAGAAGAAATATGGTATGATGCGGATGTGCATCAATTACCATCAGTTGAACAAAATTACTATCAAGAACTGATACCCACTCCCTAGGATTGATGACTTGTTTCATCAGGTGGGAGGAGCAAAAATATTTTCAAATATTGACCTATGATCCAAGTACCATCAGTTACAAATTCGCGATGAGGATATTAAAAAAACCTCCTTTTGTACGAGGTATGAGAACTACGATTTTGTAGTGATGTCATTTGGGTTTACCAATGCACCCTCGAACTTTATGTGTATGATGAAAAACATATTTAGTAAATATCTTGATAAGTTTGTTTTGGTATTTATAAACAACATCCTAGTTTATTCCTAGAATGAAGACAAACACAAAGAACACCTTCGCATAGTACTATGAGTATTACGAGACCACCAGCTTTACGCTAAGTTTAGTAAATGTGATTTTTACAAACCATAGATATAGTACTTATCTCACATTATCTCTGAGACAAAGATAGATGTCGAGCCGGAAAATATTAGATCCATAAAGGATTGGACTACCCCTACTAGTGTCTCCAACATTAGGCCCTTTTTGGGATTAGCCGGATATTATCGAAAGTTCATTGAGAAATTATCGAGGATCACTTGCCCCATGACCACTTTGCAAAAGAAACAAAATAAGTTCTTATGGATGACGAAGTGTGAGGAGATTTTTCAAAAGGTTAAGTAGCTTTTGATGACCGCACCGATACTACGAATTGCGGATCGTGATGGGGATTTCGTTTTTTTCACATATGCAAGAAAGGAAGGACTCGAAAGAGTCCTCTTGCAGAATGATCACACGATCTGTTATGAATCATTAAAGTTAAATGATCATGAGTAGAACTACCCCACACATGATCTTGAATTAGTGGCCATCATCCACGCTTTGAATATTTGGAGGCACTACCTCATGGGAAGGAAGTTCCTTCTGAAGATAGAAAATGATGAGTCTGAAGTATTTATTTGATCAACCATATCTGAATGCAAACCAAGCTAATGGTTGTATTTCCTTAATGAGTACCATTTTGAGTTCATGAGTACCATTTTGAGCTAAAGCATATTAAGGGAAAAGAGAACAAATTTGTTGATGCTTTGAGTCGACGAACGCATATGTTATATGAGGTGACTTTAAGTCAAACCGATGCAGATTTGCATGAGAGGATTAGAACGGCCAATAGATTTGACCCTTTCTATGTAGAAATACTTAAGAAAGTCCAAGAGGATAGGTTGTTTCAACAACAAAAAGAGTACAAGCTAGACACATAAGGACTGCTATGGTATAAGGAGAGATTGTATGCTCTAGAAGGAGGGGACATTCGGTCCAGCATCCTCACGAAATTCCATTAGACACCCTACTTGGGGCCCCTAAGATATCAAAAGATGATATTTGTTGTCAAGAGAGACATTTTATGGCCAAATTTAAAGGCCAACATTGTGATGTTTATCGCAAAATGTCAGGAATGTTAGCTAGTCAAAGCTGAGCATCAACATCCTTTGAGATTGCTGCAGCTGTTACCCATTATGGAATGGAAGTGGGAGGTCACTAGTATATATTTTATCACAGGTTTACCGAAAAGTAAGAAGCATAATGATTCTATTTTTGTAGTAATTGACAAGTTGTCAAAATCATTACACTTGATTCCTATGAAGTTGACCTACAAGGCGGTGAACATTGCGGATATATTCTTGAAGGAGACATTTAGATTGCATGGGATACCCAAGGAAATCATATTGGATCGAGATGTTAAGTTTATAGGAAACTTTTGGAGATATTTATTCTCTATATTAGAGATACAATTGAACTTTAGCACTGCTTATCACCCACAGACAGATGGGAAGACAGAAAGAGTAAACTAGATTGTTGAGGACATGCTTAGGATGTATGTCATGAACACCCCCACTAAGTGGGAAGACTACCTACATATTAAAGAGTTTGGGTATAACAACGGTTATCAGACTTCCGCTAAGATGAGTCCTTTTGAGGTACTCTATGGACAGAAGTGTAGAACACTGGTTACTTGGGATAGCTCGGTGGATCGGCTCATGTTAGGGCCTGATTTATTAATGGACTTGTAACAGCTGGTTACAAAGGTCTAGGTGAACCTTAAAGAAGCACAAGACCTCCAGAAAAGTTACACAAATATAAAAAGAAAAGATAAAGAATTTCAAATAGGCGATCATGTCTACTTGAAAGTAAAAGAAAAATGAAGCTCGTTGAGCTTGGGTTGGTGTGGTAAGTTAGCAACTAGATTGTGTGGACCTTTTCAAATGTTGTCCAAGAAAGGACCAATGGCATATGAGATAGAATTACCCACACATGTAATAGTCCATAATGTTTTCCATGCATCCTTGTTAAATAAATATGTTTATGATACTAAACATGTAGTTGATTGGTCCTTATTACAGGTGGAACCTGAATGGGAGTTTTCCCCTGAACCTATTCATATATTGGATAAAAGATATGTGCAGGTCAGGAAGTGCACCATAGTATACTTAAAAGTGCAATGGAAGCACTTCAAAGATGATAAGGCTACTTGGGAGAATGAGGCCACCATGAGAAAGGATTAACCCGCCTTGTTTCATGATGTCATTCTAAGTCCCTAGAACACCAGGGACGGTGTTGTTCTAAGTGGGGAGGAATGTAATATCCTGAATTTTTGACCTAACACTTATAGGCATGAGATTATTGATTATGATGTTATCTTGATGTTTTATTTTCATATATTGGGTCAAAGACCCCACTGCATATGAACATGATGATTTGTTTTATATATTGGGTGTAATCCAATTATTGATCATATAGATATGCTTCTTTGTGTTGGGCGTGGAACCTAAAGCACATGGTTGATAAGATGTTCTATGTTGAGCAAGGATCTCTGGAGAACATGGATAATTAATGTTCTATGTTAAGCGAGGAGCTTTGGAGCACATGGGTAATTAATTTTTTTGTGTTGAGCAAGAAGGTCTGAAGCACATGAGTACTTACATTTGTGCTGAGCGAGAAGCTCTAGAACACATCAAAATATAATTGGAAGTGTTGGGAATAAGCTGTGCATCCTTCCATGTTGATGTTGAGCATAAGCTATGGAACATCGGATCCTTGGCCATTGTATCCCTAGGTGTATCGTACAATTACATCCTAGCACTAGTGTTGAGCGAAGAGCTCTGGAATTTCACTAAGTTTGTAACTCCTTGTTTTAGCATTGAGTATGGGATCTGGTAAGCGCTAGGAGTTACTAAAAAGAATTTAATAATTTTTGAGTGAAAACGACTCGAGAAAATCATTGATGTCATCAGACTTATTTATAAGTGATTAAATGAAATTTTGAATTTCTGTATTCTCATCAAGTACTAAAGAACTACCATATTATATGAGGGAATCCAACATGCAAGGATGTTTAGAGTTTCCTAGCCTAGTAGACCTAACCATGTACCTATTTGACCTTAATAAAGAAGTTTCATTAAGTCTAGGGATCATGGTATATGATGCCCAAAGAAAAATGTTAAAAAAATGTTATATTATTATGTATTTTATACATGGTATGTATAAATAATAAATATATTAATAGTACTAATGATGAAGAAAATAAATAAAAGCTCCATCCATTATTATTTCAGATTAAAATATAATAAATAGTACAATACCTACAAAAGTATAATTAGGAACTAGTTGAAAGTTCCTAAGTTAAAGTATTAAAAATTACCCAAATTAATTAAAATGAGTTAAATCAAGAAATCAAGGTTTCTTGATTTAACTGTCCCTTTGACAAAAAATTAAGTCTATAAAGTGTCAATCCAAGGAAAGGCTTGGGGTTCTGATCAATCTTTTGGGAGTCATTATTCTTCTTTTTTTTCTCTCAAGTGAATTCTTGGAGAACATTTTCCTCAAAGGAAAAAGGAGAACTAATCCAGACCTGATATATCGGATAGGAAACCCTACCTTAGGAGCTCTAAGCTACTTGCATGTTGGAGTCCAGCTCGGGGGGATTCATATTGAAAACAAAAACAATTTTGGGTCATGGTTTGGTGGAACGTGGTAGTTCCCAACTGACTTGTTCATCTAATACTGAGGTCAAATCTGTCTATGGATTGTTAATGCTGGTTATTTGAGTGTGTAGGTTCATCCATTACAGAAGCTTTAGATTATAGGTATAATATCCTAGACTGCCTCTTCTATTTTTCTAGAATAAAAGCTAGCCGAATTAGGCAAGGGTTCAGATTATGTTCTAACCCTATGTTTTTGAGTTTTGTTTAAATATTCTTGGGTTTATATTTTGAATTATAACCCTAGGATGTATTTTACTTATTATGCTAGATTTATCCAAGGTTTATTAATTTAGTTTACTTCTGGAATTTTAATTCATTTATATATGTTTATCAAGGGTTTTGCACCCTAGTTTTATTCCTATAAATTACTTTTACTATTGAAACTGTGTTAATTACAAACTAGGTTTTATTTCATATCAATTACCTATCTATTCTTTGGCCTATTTAATCTGCTGACAGAATTCATTTGTCAGCACAACCATGTTGAAACTAAAACCTAGATTTAATTTAGTATCATCTAATTCTAATAACAAGAAAACTAATTAAGTATACTATTAGTATATAAACAGTATACTATTGGTATATATATCTATATATATATATATATATATATATATATATATATATNTTATAAATCTAATCTGTCAGCACAATATTAAATCTAGGATAAAAAAAACCAGCGAAGACCTTTCAACGTCTGCTTAAACAAATCTTCACTAAATACCAAACCATGTCCACTAAAATAAAATTTATCATAATGAAGTAAACAGAGCAAGTATCGAGACCATTCATGGTCTAAGATCAAGTTCCTTTCCTATGTAAATTCACAGCCCTTTAATGTTACAAAAATGCATAACCATAATCGCATGCCATATATCACAATAGTCTCATCTAAATATTACTCATAGCCATCGTATAATAGATAAACCAAAGTAACATTCCAATACTTAAAAATAAGAACCAGGTAATTGCAACGAGGTCGCAGGATAAAATCTTGTGGACACCCTGAATTCCCAAATAAAAACCACATTATTATCTTTACACAGAAATCATTTAATTAACCCAGCAGTTGCATCGAGATCACAGGAACGAATCGTATAAACACCTATTGCAGTTGCAACTGTTTCCCCAAATTTTCAAATTTTGGACCCCTTTGTTAATTTTAGCATTGCCTGGAATCGTTTGAATCCAGGAACTCTTTTTGTTTTGTTTAATTTTGGACTATTTTGAGGTTAACTCTCTTCCAGCTTTCTGGAAAATTTCTTATGTTTGAAACTGCTCTGGGTTGCGGAATTTAGAGTTTGGTTTGTTTCCTTTTGAGCTTCGATTTCTTTTCAGAATCTTATTTCTCATGCTAGACACTATTTTGAAGGCCATTTAAGCAATGTATCGAAGCCATGTTTCCTTAGGGAGCCTCCATTGCAGAAATTGAATGATGATTATTTTGTAGGAGGATCTTGACTTCTTTGTTGTCGCACCGTATTGTTTGACTTGTTTATATTATCGGAGGTTGGTCGAAGTTGAGTCGGGGTATTTGATCTTTGTGAAGCCACTGTTTTGGAAGTGAAATGGATTTTTTGGACTGCTGCAAGACCTGAATTTGTTACGAACACTTAGCGTTTTACGTTGATCTTGCACCATAGCAAAAGTTATGATTTGGATCGGAGGCTGTAATCTATTTATCTTCTGCCCTTGCGGCTCCCAAACGAACTAGGTATCCGCCATATAACTGCTCCTCCCACCGATGCTTTGTCAAGTTTTTGTCACTTTGTATTTGGATTGGGGGGTCTGTAGTATTTCCTCCTCCTCCCTTGCGGCTGTGTAACACACTAAGTGTCTGACGTTGAAGTATTTCCACTCGCCCACTAGGAACTTTTCCACCTAGAGTTTGAGTTTAGCTCTTCCAACTCAGATAGACTTAACGGTTGCGAGAATATCGTTGCCTAATTGGGACCCACTAACACGGATGTGAGTGAGAATACATGGCCAATGTTTCGATGTTTTAAGCCGCCGATAAGTTTTCTCTTCCTGTCGTGTTGTGAGTTTTTTTAAACCTCTGTGTGGGCGATAGTGGTTTTGGTACTTGTTAAGGTTTTCATGACGAGAGCACAATGCATGGCCTCTTTTGATGAATTTTCGTTTTGTTGATGTAGTTTGATTGAAAGATACAGTCCTAATTAATGATAATTGTCCTTTGATTGCAGACGGACTCAAGAGAATTTTTAATACTACGAGAAGACACAGCTGGGAGACAAGGCAACAAAAAGTTGGCCGAGGAGTGTTAGACAAAGTTCCTAATGAAATCAACGGAATCTCAAGGAAGAAAAATGAAATATAGGGCATAATCGATGGTGACAAAATCCCAGGTTGGGAAAGACCCATCAATTACCGAGCGGATCCCGCTTTGTTAAGCACTCATAAGTTAAAATCTGAAAATGTAACGCATGAAGTGAATCATGAGTACTCACAGGAAAGACAAAATAGTAATATTAGACAGTTTGAGGATCCCAAAGGTCACACGGTTGGGGAAGCCCAAGGGGTTGGCTGATTTGGTTTAAATATAGGAAAGTTAGAGTTTACAAGGGATTTTTCCCTAGGAAAAACTTGTGAACTATTGTTTGTAAGAGGAACTACTTCATTTTACGATAAGAAATTACAAATTTTGCCTGTTGGAGAAGGTGCTATGTGGAATGTTTCAATGCGATAAATGAACAATGTTGAAGGGGAACTATTTTGTTTTCAACTATGTTTCATTAACTGTGAGAGCATTCTAACTTTCTGAACCTATGTTCTTACCTGAATGTTCTCTAGTATATTCTGTGATGTTTTCCACTCTAAGTAATGGAAGTTTTAACTGTTGATGAGTTGTCTTGTCATGCATACTTTTATTTATGTTTGTATGTTTGGTTCTAGGAACAACTATCTGTGATTTTCCGTAACATGTGAATAGTATTGCATTACTCATGAATTAATATCTAGCTCTCTAGAGATAGCCTAGTTAGTATTTATTTTCCAATTGTGTGTGATTTAGATGTGGGGGACTTTAAGACAAGAGGTAAGAACCTGTGCATCACATTGTGAACACTCCTTGCACTGTAAATCAATCTGCATGTTAGGTAGGCATTTGCATATCATACATTAAGTCAAAAAATACAAAAATATATACGGTGGATCGGGCCGCAACCGGTAAAACCTTTTATTTTTGTTATTTCACCTATAGTAGCTGGACCGCAAATCAGACGGATTCCCTACACCAAATAGTCACGGGCTAGTTGGGAACATTGACTGGGGAGATTCCCTTGCTGTTGTTTCCTACGAATTTCCAAGCCTCAATAGTTTCTGGCACTAGAAGGAGGGTCGACAGTGCATGGTTGGCCAAGGAAACCCGTTTCCCCTAGATTATTCCATCGGTAATAGTTCAGAAGGAAGTGTGTTTCATAATCCGATTCTAGAAGAAAAAGGTAGAGAACATTTGTATTATGTGGATAATGAAGTTGTTAATAATCTGAGAAGACACACTAGGGCATACATGAAGAATATTGGATGATTACCGATTATCCCTAAATTTCCCAGAAGAGAATACAAAAAGGAAAGATCATCCTATATTGGAAGACTTAGTGTTGGTTGAATATTGGGAAGAACTTGTAGAAACAGCCTTACAAGAAGTTGTATAGCCTTTGAATCAAGCAGGCCTAGATACTCCTTACGGTTCCCCTATGCATACCCCTATTCATTCCCCACCTCATTCTCCACCCAGACTCATGGTAGGCGTAAATCCAAACCAACCACCCAACCCACCGAATTCACCACCTTCCTGGAAAGCCAGATCACCTTTAAACCTAACACCTCATTTGCATGATTTACCACAATATTTTGAAAAGATGCTGCCCAAATTTGACCCAAATGAGAAGATGCTAGTAGATGACCACTTCCAAAGCTTCTATTTGGAAATAGAAGGATTAAGGGCTGGGGAATATGAGGATGTAGTTTGCATACTTTTTCGACATACCCTCAAAGGAGAAGTAGCATTGTGGTACTTTGGTTTGCCTACAAATTCTATTCCTGATTGGGATACCTTCGAGAGGATTTTTAGAAGTAGGTATGCAACCCAAAAGACTCATGTAGCTCTCATGAAAGGACTATGTGCCTTAAAGAAATAAAGAAAGGAGAAGGTACATAATTTCACCTAAAGATTTGTAGCATATCTTAAGTATTTTTCTGAAGCTGACAAACCTTTGGATAATGTCCTGATTCAATATTATACCTCAGCTCTAGGACCCGAGTTGGCCATGTTTGCCAAAATGAAGGCCAATCCTATGCTAGCGGAGACCTATGAGGAGGTAGAGAGAGTGGAGATTGAGAGGGAAAGTATTGAAGATTATCTCGAACGGTCAGGAGAAAAAAATGTGGGGAGGAAAGCTTTGTTTTTTACCAAACCT
This sequence comes from Pseudotsuga menziesii, assembly GCA_001517045.1. Classification (NCBI taxonomy): domain Eukaryota; kingdom Viridiplantae; phylum Streptophyta; class Pinopsida; order Pinales; family Pinaceae; genus Pseudotsuga; species Pseudotsuga menziesii. The sequence goes on from LPNX010058144.1 coordinate 802,582, forward strand.
AAGGAAGAGCAGTCACCAGATTTCAAAGGAATGGAAAAAATGATGCAGAAGCTTTCTAACAGAATCATAGACTTGGAAAAGGAAAAGGAAGCCCAAAAGTTCTACAAGCCTTATTACAAGAAAAGGGAAGATAACAATCAATCCCAACCCCCTCCGCACAATCCTACATCTATGAATTTAACAAAGGTAGGAATGGACAATTTTTGCACTTTCCACCAATAGCCCCACTTTGAAAAGAATTGTCCTCAATGGATAAACTCAATGACGTTGGTGATGAATCAGCTGTTAGATTCTAAATTGACAGAAGATAAAGATGAAGAATGAAAAGACAGCAATACATCAATGAAAGAACAAGAGGATCAAACCATGGTTTGATGGGACTGTGTTTCGATATTTGACGCCGAGGAGGAAAAGGTTGTGAGGCACGAGGGCATCCTTGAAACAAATGTAACAACAAGAAGCCAAGGGTTGGCTAAAGAAAACAGTCTCATGCTCCCAAAGATTAAAAGACTTCAAAGGAATGTTAAGAAATTTCAAAATAACTCCTCAGCTAATAAAATTCCAGAATTTACCATCACCAGTCAAGGTCCTAGATAGACTAACATGTTTGCCAATCCCAATGAAGAAAAAATAAATAATGATAAACCAAATCCCACCGAACCTAAGATGGATTATGACATTGTGGAAGATATAAAGAAGGTAAGGGTGAACATCTCATTATTTGAAATGTGCAAGGTGCCGCAGCAGAAAGAAAATCTATTGAAAGCACTTGAAGCATCAGAGGAGGGGCTACCCACTGACAACTAGCCCATGGAAGAAGAAGAAATTGGGGAAGCAAGAGTAGGAGGTAAGCCTAAGAGCAAGAATCCACCGTTTCTCCTCACCTTTGAAGTCTTTAACCATAACGTACATAATTTCTTGGTAGACTCAGGGGCATCGGTTAACGTCATGCCATTGTCAGTCTGCATAAGGATAAATGGGCAGAATAAACCATCCACCTAGAGGGTTGTTCAGTTGGAGAGGATGAATGTGAAGGTAATTGGGGAAATGAAGGATGTTCTAGTCTGCTTGTCTTCGAATGATAAGGTGTGTCAATTTATTGATATTGTGGTGGCTGACATACCAAAAGTTTATGGGCTTGTTCTGAGCAGATACTGGTCAGCAAAGCTAAACGGATATTTTGCCTCAAACTGGTCACATCTGTGGCTTCCATATAAAGGAAGCCTGAATCAAATTAAAATTTTGAGGGATCCCCATATGAAACACAACGTTACTCAGTTCGAAGAAAAAAATGAACCACTGGATTCTATTTTGGGAAATTACTTTATTGAGTTAGAACCAAGAAATTACCAAGCAGAAGAAGCCAGCGACACATCAGACGCTCAACCTGATCTCCTTCAGTTTTCATAGGCTGATGAAATCGATTGTAAAATAGTAGACTTAGCAGCAGAAGTAGATGTAAATTCCTGCACAGTAGTTAGCGATTTCTGGACACTTTTTTTTTACGGTTCAAAAATGTTAGAAGGGTCAGGAGCCGGATGTGTCCTGATTGACCCCAAGAAGAACAAAAATTTTGTTTCATGTAGGTTAGAGTTTGAATGTACAAATAACATAGTTGAATATGAAGCGTTGGTTCAAGGTTTAAGGAAAGCAATTGAATTAAAGGCAAATAATCTGAAAGTGTTTGGAGATTCTAAAATAATTGTAAAACAAATTCAGAATCAAATACATTGCATTTCTGCTCATTTAAAAGCTTATCAAAATGAGGTATGGGATTTACTCAAATGTTTTAATGCATTTAATATTGTATTGATTCCAAGACTTAAGAATGCAGCAGCTGACTTGTTGGCCACATCAACTACGACGCTTGTGCCCTCTAATAATCGGTGCTCTGTTGAATTGCTTTTTAGGCCCTCGGTTCCGGATATGATTACCAACCTACGAGTGCTCAACGACGATCAGTAGATTATAGAATGCTTAATGAATGGCGATGCATTTAAAGGGGCGATTATTGATGATGAAGAACATCAGGATGAGCTGAAATTCGATAATTTCATCCCTAAGGGAGTCAGAACTTTAGAACGGATGTTTGATTTAAATGAAAAATTTAGAAGACCAGCAAATGTGAAGACTCATAGCTCATCTCTACAGTTCGAATTGATTAATTTGGGGACTGAGATGAAGCCTAAATATGTGAATCTTGGAAAATGTTGTTCACCATCTAAAAGAAATAAGTTCATCGTTCTTTTTAATCAATACAAAGATGTTTTTGCCTAGACGTATGAAGATCTGAAGACATATGACACCAGTATTATCCAGCATGTTATCCCCATCAAATCTGGAGTCAAACCTTATCAGCAGCCTTTAAGGAAAATGCATCCAAAATTAGAACCTCTAATCCAGAGTGAATTTAAGAAATTATTGGATGCTAGAATCATTTTTAAGGTTAGACATTCAGAATGGGTTTCAAATCTGGTACCAGTGAGGAAGAAATCTGGAGAAATCAGGTTATGTGTGGATTTTAGAAACTTAAATCGTGCTTTAGATAAAGACAATTATCCTGTTACACCCATGGAACAACTACTGCAAATGGTTTTAGGTTCTGAACTATTCTCTTTATTAGACAGATTCTCAGGCTACAATCAGGTGTTAGTAGCCGAAGAAGACCGATTGAAAATGACATTTAGGACCAGGTGGGGAACCTTTGCTTACAGAAGAATGCCCTTTGGACTTATAAACAATGGAGCTATGTTCTAGAGGGCTATGGACATAGCTTTCCATGGTTTGATTGGTTGTAGTGCTGTAGTATACCTTAATGACATCACGATATTCTCGAAGAAGAGAGAAGGACATGCGTTTCATCTAAAGCAGATTTTTGAACGCTGCCGAAAATATGGTATCTCACTAAACCCCAAGAAGTGTGTGTTCGCTGTTATGGAAGGTAAGTTGCTGGGTCACGTGGTTTCAAAGAAGGGGATCTTCATAGACCCAGAAAGGATCAAATCCATTGAATAGATTCCCTTGCCCCATAATAAAATGGGCATGCAATCATTTATGGGGACAATAAACTTCATGCGGAGGTTTGTGCCAGATTTCGCTCAAATTGTCAAACCTTTGCATCAAATGGTAAAGCAAAGTGCACAATTCAAGTGGACTAATGTTGAGAAGAAATTATTCGGTAAGATTAAAACCGTTGTTGCGCACACACCCTCCCTCAAAATTCCGGATTTTGATAAAGATTTTATTCCGTACACTTTCGCATATGATGATTCGCTAGCAGCTATGCTTACTTAGAAGGAATATGGGGGAGATGAGTTCCCCATATCATTTATGAGCACTGGTCTGCAAGGGGCCGAATTGAATTACCCAGCTATAGATAAACAAGCTTACGCAGTGTTCAAAGTGGTGAAACAATTCAGGCCCTACATACTAAAGAACCGGACCAAGGTAATCGTCCCACACCCAGTTGTGAGGTCTCTTTTTGTATAGAGGGAGTTAGGAGAAAGAAGGGGCAATTGGGTAACATATCTTCAAGAGTATGACCTCGAATTCAAGCCAGCTTCTATATTTTAATGGCAAGGGTTGTGCAGACTGACGACTGAAAATAGAAACAGTGAAGAACATGCCTAGGAAGACGAAGCTGAATTACATTTGATGGATGTATGTCCTCTTTTCACAGCCCCAGAATCTTTGTGTCGAGACCTTGTACATTACCTTCAGATAGGATTGTTACCAGAACATTGGAATTCTAGGCAAAGAAAAGCACTGTGTTTGAAATCAGCCTCATATCAAATTATTGAAGGAATATTATTCAGAAAAAAATTACGACGGAGTTCTTCTTAGATTCTTAGAGAAAGAAGATGCAAAGAAGGTAATGACAGATTTGCATGATGAGCCTGCTGGGGGACATTTTTCCAGAGATACTACAGCTCACAAAATTCTCAGAGCTGGATACTATTGGCCCATGCTTTTCAAAGATGCACATGCCCATGTTAGAAAGTGCGACATTTGTCAAAGGTGTAGTGGAAGACAAGCTAAAGCAGTAGGAACATTGAAACCTGTGATAATAATAGAGCCTTTTGAGAAATAGGGTTAGATATCATTGGGGAGATAAAGCTGAATTCTTCCCTGCAACAGAAGTATATTCTGACAGTAACCGACTACTTCACTTGCTGGGTGAAAGCCATCCCACTGTGCAAAATAAATGAGGATGCGGTTATAGATTTCTTGCAAAACCATATTATGACTAGGTTTGGAGTTCCAATTTCTTTAGTTTTTGATAATGCTACTTACTTTTCCTCAATAAGATTAACTACTTTTGATCATGAGAAAGGGATTAAGTTGCATTACTCTGCTAATTACTATCCATAGGGAAATGGTTTAGCTGAATCTACAAACAAGAACCTGATTAGGATTTTAAAAAAGACGGTGCTAGAAAATCAGAGGAGTTGGCACTCAGCGTTACTGAACGCGCTTTGGGCTGATAGAGTCACCCCCAAGTCTTCGATAGGAGTGTCTCCATATACCCTTGTGTATGGTAAAGAGGCCATTCTACCCCCCAATATCATGCTGCCCTCTTCCATAATAGCTCAGGAATCTAGAGGATCAGATAATGAAGTCTTGCAAATGAGGATATATAATCTCCTGAAGGCAGAGGAGTCTCGATCTAAAGCCAGAGGGCGCTTTAGACAACAACAACAGGTAGTAAAGAGATGGTTTGATAAACACAAGGCTGGAACAAAAAATTTTGAGGTGGGAGATTTGGTTCTCAAGTGGGACCACCCCAATGATGAGAAAGGAAAACACACAAAATTTCAGCAGTTGTGGGTAGGTCCTTTCCAGATTGCAGCAAAGCTTGGCCTCTCAACTTATAAATTACAAGATTTACAGGGGTGGGAAGAGAAGTTACCAGTAAATGGTTTAGTTCTCAAACCTTATTTTTCCTGAGTTTTGTTGTGTTATTTTATCTTGTATATAAATAATTTGACTTGGCTATTTACTTTGAATTGTGTCGTTATGTTTTGTTTTAGTCTTAATTTTGACTGATTTCCATAAGGGAGGCAAACTCACGGTTGCATGGAGAACATCATATATTTGGAATGATTAAAGTTCTTAGGTATAAGACTGTGTATTATTATTTATCTAAAAGAATTTCTTCTATTTTAGCAGTTTTCTCGAGTGGCTATGAACACATTGAAGTCCTTCTTAACCCTTGTAAAATAAACCAGAATCAAAAGGTCTGGAATACTATTTTGAGGCTCCATCCATATCACATTTAAAATGTCCTAGGGAATAACAGCAAAGGGCCCATGGAAAGCAAGCAGGGTAAACATTATATTATATATAAATGATCCCATGCCAAGAATTGAACGCCAAAAGGCAGATAAGAGTCGAAAACTCCTATGAAAGCACTATGTATCAAAACAAATATTGAACCATATAAGTACTAAATCGCCAAAATTTCCTCTCCGTCCATGTGTTGAAAATTGAATACATATCTCACACAAAAGGACACTATGGATGGAGGAGCCTGAATCAAAATTCAGAAAGAAAGGCATGGAGGAAGACTCATATGAAAAGAGAAAAGCTCGAAAGCACAAAAGGTGCAAAATGGCATGGGAATGAGGAACAAATGGATATTTCTGTTTACCATATGCTACAATCCTATGGCGTCCAAGTTGGCAGCTACCTAAAGAGAGAGGTAGCAAATGAAATTCATTTTCCTGGCCTCAAAAGAGTTATCTTGACTTGAAAATCCTGGTTTCCACTCTCCTAAATCGGACTATCATCAATGATTAAAATTAGATACATTTGCCATTTGAGAAATCCAGATATCTAGAAGAATTGAATAGGTTTGTTTGTTATTAAATAGTCTGTTGCTCAAGAAATAATCATCTAGAGATCTAGGTCCACCAGGTAGTCGCCAATTGTTGCAACTGAAACTGTTTCCCCAAATTTTCAAATTTTGGACCCCTTTGTTAATTTTAGCATTGCCTGGAATCATTTGAATCCAAGAACTCTTTTTGTTTTGTTTAATTTTGGGCTATTTTGAGGTTAAATCTCTTCCATCTTTCCGGAAAATTGCTTATGTTTGAAACTGCCATGGGTTGTGGAATTTAGAGTCTGGTTTGTTGCCTTTTGAGCTGTGATTTCTTTTTGGAAGCTTATTTGTCATGCTAGCCACTGTTTCGAATGCCATTTAAACAATGTATCGGAGCCATGTTTCCTTAGGGAGCCTCCATTGCGGAAACTGAATGATGATTATTCTGCAGGAGGATCTTGACTTCTTTGTCGTCGCATCATATCGTTTGACTTGTTTATATTATTGGAGGTTGGTCAAAGTTGAGTCTGGGTATTTGATCTTTGTGAAGCCGCTGCTTTGGAAGTGAAACAGGTTTTTTGGACCGCTGCGAGACCTTAAGTTGTTACGAACACTTAGCGTTTTACGTTGATATTGCGCCATAGCAAAAGTTATGATTTGGATCGGAGGTTGTAGTCTGTTTATCTTTCGCCCTTGCGGCTCCCAAATGAACTAGGTATCCGCCATATAACTGCTCTTCCTGCCGATGCTTTGTCAAGTTCTCATTGCTTTGTCTTTGGATCGGGGGGTCTGTAGTCTTTCCTCCTCTACCCTTGCAGCTGTGTAACGCACTAAGTGTCCGACGTTGATGTATTTTCGCTCACCGACTGGGAACTTTTCTTCCTAGAGTTTGATTTTAGCTCTTCCGACTCCGATAGAATTAACGGTCTCATGGATCCCGTTGCCTATTTGGGACCCATTGACACGGCTATGAGTGAGACTGCACGGCTAATGTTTCGATGTTTTAAGCCACCGATAAGTTTTCTCTTCCTGTCGTGTTGTGAGTTTTTTAAACCTCTGTGTGGGCGACAGTGGTTTTGGTACTTGTTAAGGTTTTCATGATGAGAGCGCAATGCAAGGCCTCTTTTGATGACATTTTGTTTTGTTGATGTAGTTTGATTGAAAGATACAGTCCTAATTAATGATAATTGTCATTTGATTGCAGACAGAGTCAAGAGACTTTTTAATACTACGAGAAGACACAGCTAGGAGACAAGGTAGGAGAAAGTTGGTTGAGTAGTGTTAGACAGAGTTCATAATGAAATCAACTAAATCTCAAGGAATATAAATGAAATACAAGGCATAATCGATGGTGACAAAATCCCAAGCTAGGAAATATCCGTCAGTTATCGAGCGGATCCCGCTTTGTTAAGCACTCATAAGTTGAAATCTGAAAATGTAACACATGAAGTGAATCATGAGTACTCACAGGAAAGAAAAAATAGTAATATTAGACAGTTTGAGGACCCCAAAGGTCACATGGTTGGGGCAGCCCAAGGGGTTGGCTGATTTGATTTAAATATAGGAAAGTTAGAGTTTACAGGGGATTTTTCCCTAGAAAAAACTTGTGAACTATTGTTTGTAAGAGGAACTACTTTGTTTTACAATAAGAAATTACAAATTTTTCCTGTTGGAGAAGGTGTTATGTGCAATGTTTCAATGCGATAAATGAACAATGTTGAAGGGGAACTATTTCATTTTCTACTGTGTTTCATTAACTGTGAGAGCGTTATAACTTTCTGAACCTATGTTCTTACCTGAATGTTCTCTAGTATATTCTGTGATGTTTTCCACTACGAGTAATGGAAGTTTTAACTGTTGATGAGTTGTCTTGTCATGCATACTTTTATTCATGTTTGTATGTTTGGTTCTAGGAACAGATATCTGTGATTTGCTGTAACATGTGAACAGTATTGCATTACTCATGAATTAATATCTAGATATCTAGAGATAACCTAGTTAGTATTTATTTTCTAATTGTGTGTGATTTAGATGTGAGGGAGTTTAAGACGAGAGGTAAGAACCTGCGCATCACATTGTGAAAACTCCTTGCACTCTCAATCAATCTGCATGTTAGGTAGGCACTTGCATATCATACTTTAAGTCAAAAAATACAAAAATATATACGGTGGATCGGGCTGCAACCGGTAAAACCTTTTATTTTTGTTACTTGACCTACAGTAGCCGGACCGCAAACCGGACAGATTCCCTACACCAAACATTCACAAATTAGTTGGGAACGTTGACTGGGGAGAATCCCTTGCTGTTGTTGCCTGTGAATTTCCAGGCCTCAACAACACCCTTTTTCTATTTTTTCTTACCCTAAAAACAATACTCATTACATTAAAAATCGTAATAACATTTATACACGGTAATCTTTTTTAAATTTAATATACCCTCATTTCAGTGCATGAACTAGAATTCCTAGGTTCTACACTAGCTAGTTGGCATCCACTTGCACCAAATGGTCAAACTTGCCTAAAATTCCTACATGAGTTCCTTGGAAATATTATAGATAGGATTCTGAAAACCCATCAGACTTCCTAGTTTAATAAGTGTGCATTCCTTCCTTATCCAGAATTATACTGCTTTTCAGTAGCTTTTAAGGCAAAAGATGAAAGCTAGTCTTAAAGCAACTTCCTTGTTTTTTCTACAACTCATCCTCCATCCTTTTCTCTTCCAAAAGCATTATTTTATCCAATTTCCTTTACTTATCAGCTGATACACTTCATTCATCCCATTCATGACCTTCTAGATAGAATTTCAAAGTTTTTTTATGCAGATAGGGGTGATTTTAACTTTTTAGTAAGTCTGCCTTTGTATTGATTCAACTTGCCTCCTTAGTAATTCAAATATCTAATGTAATTATATTTGGATAGCCTATGACTTCATGAGATAAACTTATTCAATATATTTTTTTGTTATGCACCATATACAGTCTCCAATTTGAGTGAATCTATGCATGTTTTACAAGAAATTTTGTGATTTCAATTGATCTAAGCTTGGGATTCATTTTCACAGTATGGAGGATAGTTAAATACCGATATAGGTGCAAGAAATGAGTTCCCAAAGGGAATCATCATGGAATTTAAAATAGTTGTGGCTGATTAAAGACAGCTAGACAAAATGATAACTGAGTCATGAGGTAGTGTGATGAATTCCATTCATAATACGACTACTGATGGAGATGAAATGTTGAATACTTTACCAACCATGGAGTTAGAGGAAATCAAGGTTAATATAACTATGACAGAAAATGTGGTCAACAAAACCACCAGATCAGAGGAACATATAACTATGAAGGTAGTTGGAGAAGTTATTTTGCAGTTATGATGGTTGTTGTACAAGGCCATATTGTGATATATGCTAAGAAGAGGCACATGAATGATTAAATTTAGATGAGTTGTGCCTAGAAGAAGGAAAATATTCTAGAGGAATATTTTAGTTGGATTTGGAACCCAAAAATCACCTATAAATTAGAGTGTATGACTAGAGAAGGGGAATGTTTTTTCATTGCTATTTAGAGAATGAGTAATTTCCTCACCTGTAGCATGTTAAGTGTTGTATGAAAGGTCAAAGTTAAATACAACTAGAATAGAGCATAGACTCTACATTGTAATTTCCTCTTGAAAAGAGTTTGTTTAATTTAATTGAAAGTCATAATTCTTGGCACATCCATTTGAGTCGGTGGGTGTTGTTTCACTATCATACTTCTTGTGTGCACTAATATGCACCTGGCCAAGGTCGTGTATGCATAAGTTTGCATTGTAATTCCCTCATGTAAAGAGATTGTTTCATTTAATTGAAATCCATAATTCTTGGCGCAATTATTTGTGTTGGTGGATGTTGTTTTTGTATCATTTATTTTGTGCATACTGATTTGTAGCCAATAAGGTCAAGTTTGCACCATTTCTAAGAAAAAATATATACATCCTCCAATTAGCTAATCTTTTTAGTTTGTTTTTTTCTTCTCTATTTGGTTTTTACAATTCATTTTTATTAACTTAAATAAGATTTAATTTATTGCAGCGAGAGTAGTGAGGTGCTCTAAAGTCTTGTATGTGGTAGATGTTGTCACGTTATTAACATTATGCTACTAAAAATTAAAAAGAAAATAATTAAAAAAATCATGTCAGCTCATAAATTAAAAGAATATAACCAAATAAAAAGTAGGCTCATAAAATAAAATTTTAAAACCCAAATAAAGTTATTAAAAAAATCCACATTGGCTCATAAAATAAAATTAAAAATTAAAAGATTCATGTTGGCTCATAAAAAAAGTGCATAGATAAATCTTAAACACAGATCTATCCAGCACAAAGAGGGATCAAATTTCTTGAGGTGTAGAATTTTCCTAGACAAGTAAAAATTTTAATGTTAAAAAAAATTACACCTCAAGAAATTGGATCCCTCTCAAAGCTTGATAGACCCGGGTCTAAGATGTATCTATGATGATAAAGTAGTTTTATGGTGATAATTGCATTGAGAAGAGCTAGGTTCTACAAGGGAGTTAAATTACTAAAAATTAAAAGTAATTAAAAAACTCAGCTACAGTCATAAAATAGAAAATTAAAACCAGATCCGTCTCGATAGATCCGTGTTTAAGATTGATAATTTTTCATAAAATATTTTGTGTATACCTACATTAAAGCTCAATTTCAAAATATTTGTTACAATAATAATATCCATAGCCTTGTAACTCAATATACCTAAGGTGATCTAGTAGTGCATCTCTTAAATCTTTTTTACCTCATAAATAAAATTCTAAAGAAAACAAAATGATTCTTTAAATTTTTTAAGGTTCAATAAATAAAATTTGATCTTAGTAAAATAATTATTCATCATCATTATCATCATACTAAATTTAGACCCATCTCTCATAAAAATTGTATATTTATAATAATATAAACAAATCTTTATAAGGTAAGAAAATAAAATTTGTAAATATATAATAATATAAAAATATATATTTAAGTTTAGCTTGGTTGGTTTGGAGGAATGAATATTATCCTTCCCACCTAGTTTCAATTAGTGTAAGTGACATGTTTTTCTTGTTGAAACCCTTTGTAATAAATGAGTGGATTGTGTAATCTAGCCATAACTTGATTCTTGTGTTGGAATAGAATAGCAGATGTTGGCATATTTCTTGGTGGAGTATCCCTCTAACAAACGGTAAACCACGTTTTCATAATAAAATCAATTTCTTGAATAATTTAAAGTAACTTTTCTTGGGAGAGGGGTATCGAGAGAAAGGATGGAGAGACACAATAATTTTTTGCAGCTTGCTTGGAGTCAAGCTAACATTCTCTGGTTTTCTTAGTACCAACCAAGGGTAAAAATGTGGGAAGTTTCTTGTTGAGCTTCTTTTTTTTTGTTTTTAAATTTTTTCAGAGTTTTGGGTTAGTAAATATGTCAAAAAATAAAAAAAATGGGTCTAAACCTTGCAAACTTGAGTTGGGTTTTAAGTAAAAAAGTAGTTGGATCTCAAACATAATGTTAAGATTTCATATGCTTAGATAGATATCACTAGTGTTTAATAAAAATTCACAATAGTAGCATATGTATAATCAGTGAAAGAAACACAATCACAAGATAGACACAGATTTATCGTGGGAAACCCTCTAGTGGAAGAAAACCCAACAAAAATTCCTATGTATAAGATGCATAAGATAAAACCCCAAAACAACTATTCCTCCTCCTTGCTGGTATCTCTCTCTCTCTCCTATGTGCTATACACAGGTGTGAGTCTTTGTTCAAATGAGAAGCACAACTACTCTATTTATACTCTTTTTGTCAATTGAATTTTAACTTAATCAAGTCATCCCACTAAACTATATAGGCTCACTTCACCTAGAAAATCACAAAATAATATTTTATTATATTCATTAGGGTACTATTGAACCAAATTACAATCGAGTATTTATCTCATGACTCTATGATGACCAATTACAATAATAACATCCCGATGGAGGAATAATAACATCTCCCTTGCGGTACATCACTAAAATACATTTAGAATATTTTTTTATTAGAATTTGAATTCCATTTAGATCTTCAAGAAGATAGTTCTAATAATGTTTGCAGAAAATGGAGAATGAATATACAAACTGAACAAAACAAACCACGCAGGAAATAGATTAGTATTTCTTATGAATTTGCAGTATCATTCACAATAATAAAATCCAGTGTTACAATAGTTTACATATTAAAATAATTTGAATGCATTAGCTACCAATTTGAAACTATCCACTGGATATGACTGTATCTAACTGACCATCTAACTCATGGTGTCTAAATCAATATCGAAGTCCAACACATCAACTCCTAGATGTCCAACAACTCAATCAATTAGTGATATCTAGTTAACTTAGTGAAACTAAGTTTGTTGGGTGGGTAAAGGAGCCTACTCCACATGCATCCATGCATTAGCCATGTAAAGCTTGTGCTAGCTAACTGGTTGTGAACTAATTGAAAGTAACTAGAGCTAACTAAGACTAACTAGTTCCAACTCCAACTAACTGAAGGAGGTTTGTTCCAAGACTCCTAGTGGATCCTAAAATGTAGGGATTGGTCTAGGAGGCACCCAAACTAATGCATGCACATGCAATAAGTGGAAGTTAACCTCTAGCAGTGTTCCCCACATTCTAGTAACTGGTACATGTGGCACCATTAGGCAAAGTGGACCCAATGGTACTAGTGGAACCAATTAATTAATTAAGGTTCATAAGTTAGGCTAAATAATCTAATAGATAGTATGGTCAAGGGAGGATTAATAATCCTAACACCCCCCCTGAATCCTAACTTGGACAACTGTGGGCCCTATTAACAAGACTGTAGGTCACCCAAATACAATATTAAAGATAAGAAATAAAAATTTTACTTAATATAAACAAGGAAACACGGGAAAATCTCATGGGAAAACCCTCTCCTCAAAATAAGCAAGAATACAAATTTTGAAAAAACTTGTGAAAAATTTTGCTGCTATTTGCAGCACTATCTACCAACAGTATCTTGGTTCTTCTATGTAGGTGAACCCATGAATCCAAAAAAAGTGCTTGTGTTTAGAGGAATCTGCCTCATTGGAAGAAGAATAGTGTGCCCAACTGAATCAAGAATATAGACAGCTGCACGATGAAAACTGGACCCATGTAGAGGAGCTGAAATCAACTGATGAGAGAGCAAAGGTGCTTGGGAATTTGAACCATGTTAGGAACACCCAATAATATGATATATGTCATCCTTGAACATCAATCCATGAGTGGTAAAATCATCCCTAAGTGTTAGGAGCAAGTGTCCAAGCAAATGCATAATGTCTCCAACTTTACTAGTTTTGGGAGGAGATGAGCATGTGATAAAAAAAGTAGGTAGAGAAGCCCTAGGACTATGGAGAGCAAACTCTTGATCTCCATAATATGATATATCTTTAGTAGTATCCAATATTTCACAAAATCTATTATCAGCAAGCTCATAAGAGAAAACTAACGTTGAATCCTCAACAACAAAATTGAAGAAGACTTGAGGTGCTTGATTTCTCACACACAAAATGATGAAACTTGTTGCAAGAAATATTATAATCTCTTGAATCTTAAAACCTGAACCCAATATTATCATATCTGAAAATAAATCAGATCCAAATAGGTTCATATCATATCCAAAACTATGAAGTGAAATCAAATCCCCTGCAACAATTTTGAAGGAGACTTGCGGTACGTGTTTCCTCATGCCAAAATTGATGAGAACAACCATAAGCAGTACTGAAATCTCATGAACTTGAGCAACAATTTTGAAGGAGACTCGTGGTACTTGTTTCTTCACACCAAAGTTGATGAGAATAGCTACAAGCAGTACTGAAAGCTCATGAACCCTAGAACCAAGTAATATCATATTAGATCCAAATAATATCATATAAGATCCAATAAATTCCATATAAGATCCAAGATTTTGCTCCACCGAGATGGTAGATGCACAATTTTCTCTTTCTTCAAATTTTTGAATATTGGTGCATGTAATCATGCAAGAATTTGCTGGAAGCTCAAGATAAATGAGAGTGTTTGAATCACTCCTACAACCTGAAATTATTTCCAAAGTATCCAAACGTTTACAAAATATAATATCAGAAAAATCATGAGAGAAAGCTGACATCAGATCCCCAACATAAATTTTGAAAGATATTTTTGGTACTTGTTTCTTCATACCAAAATTGATGAGAACATCTACAAGCGGTATTGAAATCTCTTGAACCCTAGAACAAATTAATATCATATCAAATCCAATAAATTCCATATCAGATCTAGGAGTGTGCTCCACCGAGTAGGTAGATGCAAAATTTTATGCTTCTTCAAAAACTTTGAAAGAAATTTTTTGTACTTGTTTCTTCACACCAAAATTGATGAGAACGGCTACAAGCAGTACTAAAAGCTCTTGAACCCTAGAACCAAGTAACCATAGATAAGATCCAAATAAGGCAATATCAGATCCAATAAAGTCCATATGATATCCAAGAGTGTGCTCCACCGAGACGGTAGATGCACAGTTTCCCCCTTCTTCAAAACCCTAAGTATCGATGCATGCAGTCATGTAAGAATTCGTTGGATGATCTAGATAAATGAGAGTGAATGGATCACTCCTACAATCTGATATTATTTCCAAAATATCCGAAGAATTACTTATCTACACACCAGCAATATCATTAGAGATAGAGAAATCAAATTCGTCACCCTTTCCTAGATAAATCACTCGTAAACTATGCACAAAATTTATAATAGAAGAATAATTGGAGAATTTTTGCATAGAATGGAAGGATAGATTTTCTTCAACAACAGAGATTCGAATGGATTCTTCTAGATCCTCCATGTGAGGAAATGAGATATCAGATATATCATACACTTCCTAAGCATCAAGAGGAGTCACTCCAAGAATACTTTCTTCAATTCGAATTGACTATGAGGAAGATTCTACTTCTTCATCTTGAACAACTTCATCAGAGAGAGTAGAGGCCAAGACTTTTGAGTAAATAAATATTGTGGCTCTGAATTTTCTCCCCAAATTTCTATAAATATATTCATTGTGCTTCCAAAAGGTTCTATCCATTTCTTTCCAGAGATCCTTTGGGTATTCTTCAGACTCGATAAGGTAGCGCAAGCTTGGAGACTTCCAAAAATCCATTCCTATTGCTCCAAAATCTCTATCAGCGTCATTTAGCGATTCATTCTCATATTTATAAGACTCTTTACCAAGTCCAAGAGATACCTTATAGAGACCTTATCTCTTCATATATGCAATCATATTCAACTTCCATTCTGGATATTTTTTGGATGGAGTAAGAAGAGGAACTAATAATATCGAATCCATATGAAGTTTAACCTTCAAAATATCATTGAAAAACACTAAAAGATATTTGAATTTTTAGAATCATTCTTTTACTTTTAACATGAACATATTTTTAGGGTCTATCACACCCTATCCACTACTCTGAATAAATCCAGAGCTAGAAAATCATCGTAGGGAACTCCTATGGAAACCTAGTTGCTTCTAATGTTCAATGGGGAGAAACAAGCATGAAACCTTCTTGAGAAGGATTTGATACCATATTAGAATTTTAATTCCATCTCTATCTTTAAGCAGATAGTTCTAATAATGTTTGCAATAAATGGATAATGAAAATACAAATTGAACAAAACAAACCACATAGGAAACAAATGAGTATTGCTTAGGAATTTACAGTATCATTCATAATAATAAAATCTAGTGTTACAATAGTTTAAATAGGAAAATAATTTGAATGAAATAGATAAAAATTCAAATCTATCCACTAGATCTAGCTGTATCTAACTGACCATCTAACTCATGGTGTCTCAATCAATATCGGAGTCCAACAGATCAACTCCCAGATATCCAAAAACTCAATGAATCAGTGATATCTAGTTAACTCAATGCAATTGAGTGTAGTAGGTGAGAAAATGCACCTACTCCACATGCATCCATGCATTAGCCACGCAAATATTGTGCTAGCTAAGTGATTGTGAAGTAACTGAAAGTAACTAGGGATATTAAGACTAACTAGTGCGAACTCCAACTAACTGAAGGAGGTTGGTGCTGGGACTCCTAGTGGCTCCTAAAATGTAGGGATTGGTCTAGGAGGAATCCAAACTAATGCATGAATATGTAGTAAGTGGAATTTAACCACTAGCATTGTTCCCCACACTTTAGTAACTGGTACATGTGGCCCCATTAAGCCAAGTAGACTCAATGTTACTACCATACCTAATTAATCAATTAAGGTTCCTAAGTTAGTCTAAATAATATAATAGACAGTAAGGTCAAGAAAGGATTAATAATCCTAACACCTTTGAATTCACAATATTTCAACACTCCCTCGTAATGAGAAGGGTATTCCATTGACAACATCACCATCAACTATAGGAGTAATGAGAGAGAGAACATTTAGCAGTATCAAGGAAATACATCAATACATCATAGGAAGTTTTCACAATCAATAATTATAATAGTTACTCTTCAATATATTCAGTATTGGAACATTGTCTTCTAAAACACCGAGTCTTTATCTTTTGTAGCACTTGATCACTTAGTCCTTTTGAGCAGCACTTCAATCTTCTCAATCATTTGTAGCAACACTTAGATCTTCTCGATCCTTTGCAGCAGTACTTCGATATTGTCAATTTTTTGCACTAGCACTTCTATATTCTTTATCCTTTGTAGAAGCACTTTGATCTTCTTGATCGTTTTCATAAGCACTTCGATCTTCTAGATCCTTTACCACAACACTAATTGAAGTACACATTATCTCTTTCTAGGATGATCAATCCCTATCACTTTAGGACATAAGCCCAAGGATGATGCAATCCTGATCATTAGCCTACTCGCCCTTAACAAGGAGTGTCCATAGTATTGACCAATTGGATTGTCTACAACTAAATGTATATCTTGTCTACAAGTGAATGTAGTACCTGTCATCCATAAGGACTTAATGTAGAGAATCCTTAACGTTAAATATAGGACCACTTGCAAGCGAGTGTTATACCACGACATCTACATATGAGTTTAGGAACATATGCTATTACAGATCTCGTCCCCAGATGAATGCAGGACGTAGCGTTTGTAAGGACTCAACATAGAGCATCCTCAGCGTTAAAGCTATGACCACTCGTAAGCGAGTGTTATACTACATCATATACATAAGAATGTAGGTACACTCTCCATGCTAGAGTAACATCTACTAATGCATATCTCATCTACACGTGAATGCAGGACCTGGCATCAGTAAGGAATCAACATAGAGAATCATTTGTGTTAAAGCTAGGACCACATGCAAGCGAGTTTTATACTATCCTCAGCTAGTGAGGACCATATGCAGGACTATCCTCAGCTAGTAAGGACCGGTATCAGGAGCAGAGATTTGTTTTTCCACAAGACCATCATCAAGAGAGGATACTATCATCCACAAGTGAATGTCGTACCTTGGTAGCATCTTCAGGCGAACTTGGCCTCTTTCATACTGGAGCTTGACTACTATCCCATCATTAATGATAGTTTCATCATCACTCCTCCTTTCCAGGGAGGATCCATATCATCAGCCTTCTCTCCCTTTGTCCGAGTAGGTTTCATATCTTCGACCCATTCTTCCTTTTCGAGGAGAGTCCATATCTTTGACGTGTTCCTCCTTTTCAAAGAGAGTCGAAATCTTTGACATGTTATTCCTTTCCGAAGAGTCTCTATATCTTTGACTTGTTTCTCCTTTCTAAGAAGGGTCCATATCATCATCACTCGTCCTTGTGAGGAAAGTCTTTTCAGACTACAACAATATTGCCACATAAGTATTCAAATTTCACTCAGGATAGAGGATTGGTGAGCACATCAGCAACTTTCTCATCGATACTCACATATTGGAGTTTTATATATCCCTTGTGAACCATATCCCTTATATAAAAATATTGGATTTCTATGTGCTCTAATTTATCATGAAACACAAGATTATCTGTCATCTTTATACAACTATGGTTATCACATAGAATCACTGGGGTATCCAACTCCATGTGAAATAGGCCTGACATCTATTTCTGAAGCCATATCACTTCACAAATAGCGGAGCAAGATGATATGTATTTTGCTTCAACAGTGCTCAAAGAAACACCGGGCTATTTCTTACTAAACCATGAGATCATGGTGGATCCCAGACAATAATATCCACCTTAGGTTCTCTTTCTATCTGCAACACTTCTTTCCTAATATGAATCCATATATCCATACAATATGTAGTCATGGTCTCTATCATAATATAGTCCAAATTCTATCGTACCCTTGAGGTACCTCATCACATGAATTGCAGCTATCAGGTGAACTCATCTAGTTTTAACTAAAAGATGACTTATGGTGTTCACAACAAAGCATATATCTAGCCTTGTATTCATCAAATACATCAGTACCCAATAATTTGTTTGTACTAAGTCATGTCCACTAACTCTTATGATTCATCAGATAACAACTCCAGGTTGGTGTCCATGGGTGTGGCCATGGATTTACAATCCAACATATCAAATATTTTCAATATTTCCAATGCATACTTTCCTTGGTTCAAAAAGATTCCTTCCGGGCTCTGCCACAGTTCCATCCCGAGGAAATAACGCATCAATCCAATATCTTTCATCTTGAATTATTCATCTAGATTCTTCTTGCAATCTGTGATATGTTACTCATTTCCTGTCAGAAATAGATCATCCACATACAATAATAGTACGGCAAGTTAATCATCCAAAACCTTCATGTAAAGGTTAGGATTCGATTTACTCTTGGTAAAACCAAAGCTTGTCAAGAGGCTATCAATTCTTCCACACTAAGATCTAGGAGCTTGATTTAGTCCATACAGAGCCTTTTACAACTTACATGCATGAGTTACTCTGTCTTCAAATTTAAATCCTTGTGTTTGTTTGATATATCCATCTTTCTCAATCACACCATTCAGGAAGGTTTTCTTTACATCCATCTGGTGTAGATCCCACTTCATTGTGGAAGCAAGTACCATGATGGTTTTGATGGAAATGTTCCTTGCTACCAGAGAAAAATTATCTTCAAAATCAATCCCCTCTTTCTGAGAGAATCCTCTAGCCATAAATATTTCCTTGTACTGTCCAATACTTCCATCCGCTGCATGTTTTATCTTGTAGATCCAGTTCGAAGATACCACACTCTTGTTTTCTTATTTGGGTACTATATCCCAAACATCATTCTTCATTATAGACTGGTATTCTTCCATCATTGCTTCCACCCACTCTTTCTTCTTTGGAAATTCCTCGTAGCTAGTGGGTTCTTGATCTATAAGGTCACACATTAAAGTATGGCTTTGATCTCTTGCATGTTCTTGTGGAGCCTTCTGGGGCTCCATACTTCTCTTCTTCTTGTATGATTTCTCTTACCCAAATAGTTTTTATCTTTCGATATATATCTATAGTAGGGAATTCCTGAGGTTCTAGCATATCATGATCTTCTGATGCTACTATTTCAGGAGAGGGTTCAACTTTTACCTTTCTGGGAGCTACATCCTCTTCATGTACTTCTTGAAGATGACACCTTCTAGGTTTCTTAAGATAAGTTTCTTCATCAATTGTCACATCCATACTAATCTCTATATGATGGAATCCTGAAATGTATATCCTGAAGGATTTGGAGACTTCAAAGTATCCAAAAGATATTCCCTTCTTTATGGAAGGATCCAACTTGGTTCTCTTATCTTTCAAAATATACACATATACTAGACAACCAAATATCTTGAGATGGCTCACTTTAGGTTTCTTTCCTATATACATTTCTTCAAGAGTCTTCTATTCTGTGGGATAATCTATTCTGCACATACACAATTGTTCTTGTTTCTTCAACCGACATGCGCATGGGAATGTCTTGGTCATAAATAATTATTTTCACTACTTCCATAATGGTTCTATTCTTTCTTCCTGCAACATCATTCTGCTGGGGATTGTAGGGAGTGGTTCGTTCCCTCTTGTTTCTAGATTCTTTGCAGAATGCTTCAAATTATTTTGAACTATATTCTCCACCAGTATCTGATCTCAATGTCTTGATTCTTCTTTCTAAATGCTTCTCTATGAAGGCTTTCAATTCCTTGAATTTCCCAAACACTTCACACTTGGTACTCAACATTTATATCCATGTCTTTCTTCAATAGCCATCAATAAATGTGACGTAGTATTCATATCCACTTAAATATGCAGATGGCATAGAACCACATACATCAAAATGAATTAATTCCAATGTACCTTTAGTCTCTGTTTCAGTCTTAGGAAATGGATTCTTGACGTTCTTTCCTCTTGCACATCCTTTGGAAGTTCCCTCATTATCAATCTTTAGATATGGTAAACGTGTTGCCACTTTGCTCACATAAGGTAATTCTTTATAGTTGATGTGAGCAATCCTTCTATATCATAGTTCACATGATCCAATGGTATCATGGAAAAAGGGTGTCTCTAGATGTCCCTTGATTTTGTATAGTCCTCCTTCTTCTTCGACAATGACCACAACATCATCAACTGTCTTTCCTTTATACCACATGAGTACATGTCCATCTATAAAATCAACTCTATATTCTTTCTTATCTACTACTGATATGGAAAGTAGGTTATTTTTCAAACGTGGTTCATATTGTACTTCCTTCATCTTCATGGATGTTCCAAAGTCAGTCTTGTAGCTTGATTCACCAATTCCTTTGATGGGATATTGATAGTCATATCCTAAAGATACCTTCTGAGTAGTTTTATTTTATTGAAATCTGGACAGACTTTGCTTGTTCCATATCATGTGCTTTGATTGGCCACTATCAATAAGCAATCTTCTCCAGGTGTTATAGACCCATAGTGCATAGAATAGTACATATTCTTCTACATCTTATTCGTTTGCTTGTCTCTTTCGAGGTGTTTCTTCTTCTTCATCATTCTGATCTTCAAATAGATGATTGTGATGCATTTTGTTAGTGTTCTTCTTTAATGGACACTCTTTGGCAAGGTGTCATATCTTATGTCAGTTCTAACATTGATATTTGGAGTAGTCTCTCTTCTAACTATTATCTCTTTTCTTCTGAAACTTCTTTGGAGGTATATACTCCTTGTGACTATCCTTCTTGAAGTTTTATTGTTTTCTTCTTTTTGTATGGGTGGCTAGAGTTTAGTCATATTC
Organism: Pseudotsuga menziesii; assembly: GCA_001517045.1. NCBI lineage: Eukaryota > Viridiplantae > Streptophyta > Pinopsida > Pinales > Pinaceae > Pseudotsuga > Pseudotsuga menziesii. The sequence goes on from LPNX010058144.1 coordinate 823,640, forward strand.
CTTAAGTAAAACTTCTCTGTTATCTACTCTAGCTTCCTCTCAGATCCAGTCTTCCCATACAATGTCAAACTTCATACTTTTTTTTTAGCACACATAGTTTGTATAAATGAATCCCAAGGTCTAGTGAGACCATTGAGAGCTCATGACTAGTTCATCTTCATCAAGAGAGTCTCCAATAGCATGCAGTTGTTCCTTGAATCAGGAGACCCTTGTGAATTAATCTTGAACTAATTCTCCGTTACTCATCTTGGTGCTCTTCATTTGAGCTCTCAAATTCATCTTTTTGTTGATGTTCCATCCCTCATACATTCTGGATAGGGCATCATACATTTTCTTTGGTGTCTCTTTATATGACACTTGAGGGATCAAGTGATCTTTGATAGAATCAACAATGATCCTCATTGACTTCATTAGGTCCTTTTGGTGCTTCTCCTTAGCTTCATCTTCTTCTAGTTTTGGGACTTCATTCTTGATGTACTTCTCAACATCATTCTCTCTAAGAATGATACCAATACTATAATTCCATGCTTGGAAGTTTTAAATTCCTTCCACCTTATCCTCAAGCTTAGTGCTTGGGGCCATCCTATCCACGAGGTCACTAAAAGTTGAAATTTATAAAAAAAGTTGAAATTTATAAAAATTAAAAGATGACCTTGTTAGGTTAAAAGAGATCATCATTAAATAACAATATGTGAGAAAATAAACATTGCAAGCAACATTCAAGATAGACACATAATATACCCTAGAACCCCATGCAGGGAAAACCAACACCAATGAAGATCTTCATTACATGGCCAAAACCGGCCATCTGGGCCAAGCGAGCTAGTCATCGCTCACCTCTAGGCCACTTTACAATAGATCCTCCTCAATCCTTATAAAGGCTTAATCACATGTAATACCATAGGACAATACCATGGGATACAACAAACCATGTGCCCAAACCATGTGCTAGAACTAACCACCTTTGACTCAATCCTGAGTCAAGGTTAACCCTAACAATCCCCCCTTTAAACTTGACTTGGAGTAATCACCAACTCCCCTCAAAGTTTTATCAAGGAATCTCACATACACCCCTATATCACCTAAGTCTATCTCCTGACTTTACGGGTGAGTTACCAGGGGTATGCATGCCTTACCATGTCTTACAGCCATATGCACATTTACATGCAAAATGCTCCATTACAATTTTTTTTTATTTTGTATGTGTCTTCATGGTGACTATACCATCACCATCTGTTACTTCATCCTCTAGCTTTCCATTCTCATCATGCCATGCCTTTAGGTCCTGCATATTCATCACTTTCTCCATTGTCGTAGGTGACTCATCGATAGGGGCACCCTACTCCAACAGATCGCTGCCATTGCACATCGCCCCTGTGTCTCATAAACGTGCCCTGCACACTTCTCATGTTGGTATCATTCACAAAAACCCTTTTTATTTGCAACTAGGGATCTCTTCAACAATATATTCCAACAGATTCATCCAACTTTTCTGGCTGAGCTAAACTCCAAGACCAGAAACTAGAACTAGGATTTGTGGCCTCCCCTTTGTCAGCTCAATGCTCATAATGGAGCTGGATTCTTTACCCAAATAGGGCTAGGGATTTTTATTCTGCGTGGTTGATTACTTAACACAAATGTGGTTCCATGGATCTCCTTATGCATCCTCATCAATATCCTTGCAGAATGATGCATCAGTGCTATTAACGAGCTTCCCATTTCTTTCGTCGTCATGATCAGTTGAGCCCAAACCCCGAAATCGAATACCAACAACAGCGGACTTGGAAGCCCTAAGCAAATCCTTCACTGGCGTCTTATTGCTTCCTTTTGGGTCACTGGCACGATCCCTTGCAGCCTCTAGCGATGCAGAATGCACACGATATTTGCTCATCGTGTAGACTGCACACAAGGGAGGCTCTACTTTTCATGGCCTGCTTCCTCGTCCCTTGATTCACTATGCCTTGCTCCTCAATTGAGATACAGAGGCCGATCCTTCTCTTTCCTAGCGGCCTCCAGTAGAACGCATGCAACCTTCCACACTTATCACGATCTTCGCGTCCTTCAGCAAATATCAGAACGCATTGGTGTCTTGCTCTAAATTAGAGGGAATTTTCTCGTTCGTGGATTTGACTGCTCCTTACATAGGATCACTGGAACTCTTTTGCGACCTCTATGCTTCAATTCCATCAACAAGCTTCCCATCTCTTCCGCAATCATGGTTAGCTGATCCCGAGCCACTCAATCAGATATCAATACTGGTGGCCTTGGAAACCCCCTACAAATCTCAGAACTCTGTTTATTTACGCCAATCATATCTTGGACAACAATGGATCGCAACCCTCTTCACTTATGGCTAGCAGTAACGGTTGCAGTTGCGGGGCTCCTTATGTGGCTAGGGTTTCAACCTCCCTTTTCTTTGGTAGTCTTCTTAGGACAGCTCATGACTCTTTCCTTCCTCACGCAGCCTGTAAATGCAAGCGTTTCCATCTCTTCGCTAACAAGCTTTAATCCACAGACATAGTCTCATACATCTGAACTTTAATGCAGCTACAATAGACCCAACGAATCTCTTGATCCACACGACGACTCTTCCTCCAACTGCAGCAAAAATCTATCTCGATATGATCCACAAATACAGTGAATCCCTTCACATAGATCTTCACATGGGAAGGATTAGCTAGTCTCTTCTTCACTTTGCAGAAATTTTTAAAAATGGGCCAATTTTTTATTTTCTTCGAAACCTCATGGAAAAAGCAACACCAACGAGCATCCAAGCCAAACCATGGCTCTGATACCAGTTGTTAGGTTAAAAGAGCGCATCATTAAATAACAATATGCAAGAAAATAAAAATTGCAAGAAACATTCAAGATAGACACACAATATACCCTGGAAACCCCATGTAGGGAAAACCAGCACCAATGAAAATCTTCATTACATGGCGAGAACCGGCCATCCGGGCCAAGCGAACTAGTCACGGCTCACCTGGAGGTGAATTTACAATGGAGCCTCCCCAAACCTTATAAAGGCTTAATCACATGCAATACCATGGGCCAATACCATGGGCTACAACAAACCATGTGCTAGACCTAACCACCTTCGACTCAATCTCGAGTCAAGGTTAACCCTAACATACTTTACCAGGAGATGTGCTTGAACGAGGTGATTTGGTTGGTCCACTTGGTTTCTAGAGATCCCAAATATTCACCCTTCAAATCTTGCTTCTGAGGCTTCAATTTCTACAAAATTTTTGTGTATAGAGTTCTACAATTTTCAGGTTCGGGGCCAAACTAGGGTTTGGATTTCTTGGAGATTCAACTATACAAAAAATTTGATCCAGGGATCATTTGATGCACTCTAGAGAGGCTCAACTTTTTATGCAAGTAGATCTTGAAAATTCTAACTTTTGCAGAAACACTAATTTCTTCTGGAGGGAGAGGAGAGAGAGTTTCACCTTGTGAAACTTGTGAAACTTGCTCTATTAAGGCTAGCTCTGATACCATTTTAACATTTCATGTGCTTAGCTAGATATCATTATTGTTTAATCCAAATTCACAATAGTAGCATATGCAGAATCACTGAAAGAAACACAATCACAAGATATACACAGATTTATCCTGGGAAACCCACAAGGGAAAGAAAACACAACAAAACTTCCTATGTATAAGATGTTTAAGATAAAACCACAAAAGAGGTATTCCTCGTCCTTGTTGGTATTTATCTCTCTCTTTACTATGCTCTATACACAAGTGTGAGTCTTTGTTCAAATTAGAAGCACATCTATTCTTCTATACTCTTTTTTTCAATTGACATTTAACCTAATCAAGTCTTCCCCACTATTACTATCTAGGGAGACTTCACCTAGCAAATCACAAAACAATATTTTATTGTGTTCATTAGGGCACTATTGACCCAACTTATAATCAAGGATTTATCCCATGACTCTATGATGACCAATTACAATGATAACATCCCAACATAGGAATAATAAAATCTCCCTTGGGGTACATCAATAAAATACATTTCGAATATCCTTTGAAGTTACAATATTTCAACACTTAACACCACAAGAGCAGATTTGTTGGGATTTGTTGGAGGAAAGATGGGGCAATCCCAACGAGGGGAACCTTTTGGTCTTTGATCGATAAAATAACCATTTATATGTTTCAAACCCTAAAAAAATTTGTGATCATCGAATATGCTCTAGTTTTCCGAAGTCGTTGTTGGAAGAAGGGGATGTAGCATGAAGGAAGCTTTTGGAAAATTGTCAGAATCCTTCCACCGTCTTCAAGAAGAACCCTAATATATTTCAGATGGTGAAGAATTAAAATTATGGAAGGAGCCTATGGCGAAAGGGTTTGCAAAGGGGATAAAGGGTTTGATAGGGAACAAGGATTCCTCTTTTTTTTGCGGATCCAACAAAGCTATAAGGGGAGAGAGATCAAAGAAAAAGAAAGATAAAATATTTTAAAGTTAAACCTGATGTAGAATATTTTATTTTGGGAAGAGATATTATTATCAAAAGGGCTGAATGGTTATCCAAAATACCTTTGGTGGGTCAGTGAGGATATCTGAACATGAAGAGGGTGTAAATGATAAACTGGGTAGTGGAGAATTGGAATCTTTTTCTTGATTATGCGCAATAGGTTCTCTAGCTTACAAATGGTTAGTTCTACTTCATTTTTATTTCTAAATAAAACTCTCAAAGAGTTTTGGACAATTTCTGGTGATCAGAGAAGGTTCGCTAGTACTTTGGTCTTGGTTTGTTCATTTCAACCCTCAGAAGGAAAAAGTTACAAAACATCATCTCTAGCTTCATCTTCTTCGGTTGATGTTACTTTTTTGGTTGAAGGAGGTGCTCATTAACCTTGTGAATCATCTTGGTATTTATATCTACTTGATTCCTAAGATGTTCCATTCTAGCGACAAAAGTCTTTCTAGGGTTTTGGTGGAATTCGATACAATGGAGGGTTTCCAAACAAAGTAAATCTTAGATGGGGGGATCAAGTCATAGAACAAAGACTTGACTATAGAGGCATACCTTTCAGTTGTTTATATTGTAGAAGAACACGACATTGAAGAAGGAATGTATTGATGATTTTGGGAAATGTTTGGGTTCCATAGGTTTTGATGGTGAGTGGAAGGAATCTCATTGCGGGTTTCTCTATTTTATGTCTCCTCTTGATCCTAATTTAGCGGTTGATGAATAAAGGTCAGAAGGTAAGTACTCGGATGATTCACTTGTTCCATAAGAATATTTAACCTCAAAAGAATTACTCTTTTTTAAATTTGTTGAAAAATATTTAGATAAAAAACTAGAGAATAAAGTAGTTGATTATAAAATGATAGGGAAGACAATTCTTCTTTTAAAATATGAAGATAGCACACATGAGTCTTATGAACCTAAATATGGAAGGGAGATAATTGTTGTTCAGGATGTGCTGGATTGTCAAAATGTTGATGAGGTTGTGGTTGTAGGGTGGGGCATTATAATTTGAAATCATGGGCACATTCTTCCTTTGGTGAATGAGGGATCTACTATTTTATTTTCCTCTTTTATTAAGGAGGTCTCTTCTATTGATTATGAAAAAGGAATTGAAGCTTGGGTCTGCTTAAGGTTTTGGAAATGAATGGTATGATTGGTGCAATGGAAAACGTCTTAATATGGGAAATTGTTGGATCTCCCTTGCCAATATATGTCTCAAAACCTACTGATTCCTCCTCTGAAACCCTCATAAGTTTTATTCGTCATCAAGGGAAGAAGGAAGAAAGGAAGGAGAGGATAGGATATGTTTTAGGAATGTAGTAATATCAAAGAAGAGGAGTATATTCCTTTGTCATCAAGATTACAAATTGCAAATGAATACTTGCTCGACAGAGATGTTGGGTCCCTTCATAACGAATTCACCTTGTTACACCATATCTTATCATGTTCATTCATAAAGGCGAGCTTTTTAATTGTGAAAATAATTTCAATATATTATAGGTATTGGGGGGACAGGGAGTAGGGTATGGGGGGTATAAAAAGGTGTTTCTAGTAAAAATAATGAATATATTGTAAAAATACAGTTTTTTGAAATTGAAAATAAGTATTCGGAGGGGGGCTCAACAAAAGGATTTTTGTAAATGATTATCAATATCTAGTGATATTAGTTATATTATTTAATATCCCATGAACAGAGTCTCTATGACATGGTTTCAGTGAGTGAATACCTTGTGGGGACCTTCAAGATAGTTTTCCCCCTTCAGTGGGTTCTTAATTTTCTGTATTTATTTTTACATCGAGGGATAGGGGGAGGCTGAAAATATAGATACCTCAAGATATTTTTTTAAATTAAAGAAGAATATATATACCTTATTAAAGAAACTATGACAAGTGATGCCAAGGCTTGTGATTTCTTTTTGAAACTTCTAAAATATTGGGACGTTTGTGCTATTGGCGCGGTGTTGGAGGTCAAGGGAAGTCTTGTGGGCTATTAGCAATTCGTAATCCCAAAAATTCTGATCTAAACTCTTTCAAAACAACTGTTGGGCTCTTGCTACAATGCATAATTCAAGGGTTTAAAGAGGTGATAATACCGTTGAATATCTATGCCCCGTATAAGGATAGGAATTTTTTTGGGGAAAAGATTGAAAGCACTAGGGTGTTAGGACTGCAAAACTTAATTGTGATTGGAGATTTAAATTTTATAATGTTTCATATGAGAAGTAGGGTTTGGTAAATTCTGTGGATTCTTTGGACTCTTATTTTCAAAGCTTGTTCAGTAGGAATAATTTGATTGAAATTATGCCAAAATAAGTTATCTCCTATCTAGAAAAATAAGACGATAGGAAATGAAGGAACTAGAAAGAGGATTGATCGTTTTTTTGTAGTTGACTCTATTCTAGTAAATAGTGTTACATACAAGCCTTGGAATTTGGTTTCTAATATCTCTGATCATAATTCAATTGTACTTCAATTCAAGGGTGAAAATGGTACAAATAAATATCCTTTTAAATTCAATCAAGAATGGTTGAGGGAAACTATTTTTTGTAGGATGGTCAGGGGTGTTTGGAGTTCTCTGTCAGTTGATGAAAATATGAATGCAATGGATAAAATTGTGTTCAAAATCAGAAAAATGAAAATTGCAGTAAAGGACTGTATTAAAACAAAGCCAGAGGATAGAAGTTCTTTGGTTGCGATAGAATATAAGATCATGAACATATTGTTGAAGAATATGGATGCAAATCTCTCTACTAAGAACAAATATTTAATGGTTGTTTAGAATATAAAAAGGATGATCTTTTAAAAAAAGAAGAAGAGTATTGGAGGCTCAAGAGAATAGTTGTGTGGATTATGGTTGGGTAAAACAACACAATGTTCTTCCATAGGTATGCTTCAAACAGAAAAAAAATATCAATACCATCTGGGAAATTATTTCTTCTGAAGGGTTACCAGTCACTTCAGATAATGAAATTCAGAAACAAGTTGTTAATTTTTTCATCAAACTTTATGAGGACCTGGGCATATCAAATATCGGGGATCAAATGGATACTTTGAAACACTATCCTACTTTATTTTCTATGGAGTATAGAGAAATTATTGGTAGACCCATGAGTTTAGAGGAAGTAATCCAGTTTTCCAAAAACAAAAGTTCAATTCATGATGTATTTCCAGGGGAATTCTTCTATACCTTTGTGGATATCATGGGGAATGATTCACTAGAGGTAGATGAAATGTCCAGAAGAGAAAGATTTATGAATGGAACTCTTAGTTCAACTTTTATCCCGCTTGTTCCTAAGAAAGAAAAAGTTGAAACTTTTACAGAATTCATATCAATTGCACTTTGTAAATTGATTTACAAGCTAGTGATCAAAATTATAGCTATTAGAATCAAGCCCAAACTTTCTAAGTTTCTTTCTAAAGAATGGTTTGGTTTTCTTTCTATTAGACAAATTTTATATGTTATTCGGGTATCACAAGAGTTCCTTCATTCAAAAAAAGTGAAGAAGATGAGTTCTTTGATTATGAAAATGGATTTAGCAAAGGCATATGATAAAGTGGACTATGCTTTTCCCACACTAGTTTTCCTTCAGATCACGCTTCCACTGATGTTTCAAATTGGATTTTAGCTTGAGTTTCCTTGGAAAAATTTGTTGGTTTGGTCAACGGAGCACCCAAAAAATTCTCCATTAGCTCTATAGGGCTTCGATAGTGGTTCCATTTATCCTCTCTTCTCTTCCTTCTAGTCATTGAGGGTTTAAGGAAAATGATATTGGAAGCTAATAGGATAGGTAAGCTTAATGGTTTAAAAATCTCTTCGGCTCTCAAATTTATCCATCTCCTACATATTGATGATGTCATAATATTTGGTTCGCATAATTTGAAGGAATGGAAGTTCCTTTCAGATATTCTAAAATGTTTTTGCTTTTCTTTGGGGATGGATATTAACTGGGAAAAATATTTCTTCGATCAAGCTAATTTATATGGAAGTCTGCAAGTTGATATTTACACGTTATTTCAATTCAAAATGGAAAGGATGGAATATGGATTTAAGTATCTGGGATTTATTCTGAAACAAAACAATAACAAGAATAGTGGTTGGATGTGGTTGGTAAAAAAGGTTGTGAAAATAATTAGTAATTGGGCTTATAGGTTCCTATCTATAGGAGGTAGACTAATGTTATTTCAAGTTGTTCTACAAGTGATACCAGTGTATTGGCTTTCTCTGGCAGTGATCTCGCGGAATATTATCAATGCCATCATATCTAAAATCTTTAATTTCCTATGGGCGAGTTTTGGAAGGGAGAAAAAATCCCATCTAGTTGTGGGGCAGAGACTAGCATTACCAAAATACCTAGAAGGTTGGGATATTAAAAACTTGAGCTAGTTCAATTCTTCCCTTTACTTAAAAAGTATTGGGAATACTCTTTTTCATTACAGTTTATGGAGTAATGTTTTCCTCTAAAAGTATTTCAAGAAGAACTCTTTGATGGATTGGTTTAGAGCATAGGAAATTGAAAACTCTAACTCTTCTATTATCTAGAGTTGTTTCATCAAAACAATCCATTGGATAAAAAATGAGAAATGCGGGATATAGGGAATGGTAAAAGTTTGATAGGGCCACATAAATCCTTATCTTGATGAGCAAGGAAACTATATATTTCTTGAGGGGATAATTAATCATTTAGGTGGTTTGGAAATGGTTACTCTAAATCATATTAAAATATTGCGATGGTCTATGCATAGGGGAGGCTATTGGTTAATTTCCAAAGATATTGGATTAACTGGTGTTTGGGCATAATCTTGGGACAATGACATCAATTCACTAAATAGTGCAGGTATTAGGCTTCATACTCCAAATGGCAATCTCGTTTGGGCTTGGAATAATGCTACTGGGCATATCAATACGAAGGGAGCTTATGAAGCAATTGTTTCTATTCAAAACCATTGTATCATGAAGTGGTGGCATGTTAAGGTATGGAAATGGAATCTCCCGCAAAAATTGAAGTGTTTCTTCTCGCTGATGATGGAAAATAAGCTCCTATCTTGGAAAAATATCCAGAAAAGAGGTTGGATTAGGCCTAGTGTTTGTTTAATATGTAGAAGGGATTCTGACTCGGTTGATCATCTTTTCTTTCTTTTGCTTAAATAGTAAAAATACTTGGGTTTCAATTTGTGGAATTCTAAATATTATTTATGTTTCTGGTGCTACTATTTTGAAAGAAAGATTGAGAGTTTAGTTCTGTGATGAAAGAATTCATAAGATTTTCCTCATGTTCATTTGCTGGAACATATGGAATATGAGAAACAAGGTAATATTTGAGAATCTTTGTCCCAATATGGATCTGTGTTGCTACAAAATGATTTTTTCAAATTCAAACAACCAAAAGATAAAAAAGGTGGTCTCTCAAACTTCATTTCTAGTTTGTATGCTATTTTTTTTAATGGTTCCTTGATGGATGGTAGATGTTGAAGTGGGATGGTGCTTAAGATCAATTAAGACCATTTCTTTAATATTTGTATGGGAAGTGGATTGGGTAGTAATACAAGAGCATAAATGTTGGGTTTGTAGGGTGTTCTTTTTTTTCCAAAAAAACTTGGGATAGATTATTTTAGTATCTATGGAGATTCAATGGTCATTATAAGATGGGAAAATGGAAACTAAGAGCTACAGGTATCTTAGTTGAGACATTGGTGCAACAGGATTCAAAGTTTGATTGGATCCTTCAATCCAATTTCCTTTACTCACATTTATAGAAGCTTCAATGAGGAAATGGACATGTTGTCCAAACTAGCACTTCATGGTGATGAAAGACTTATCCATTTTGAAGAATTATTGGAGGTGTCTATTATCTATGAAGGTTTTGTTGATCTATTTTGATTGATAAGACTATGCTTAATATAGTTCTTTAGTTGGGATGTTAGCACGATGTGTTCACTAAGGAACTATAGAGGATCTTTGCATTGGGGAATATCTTGATTTTTTTGGTACTTTGAAAAAATGATAAGTTTGAAGGGATTCAACGTCTTAGTTTGTCTTGTCCTTTTTTTTTTCTTCTAATGCCTCGAAGTTTAAAGGCTAAAGCTGGTTAGTATTATAAAGAATGGGTTTTCTTTCACTCATATAAATAACAAAATTAAGAAAAAAAAAAAAACAAATAATTGAATACAATTTTACTCACATTCTAAAACCTTGTATTTCCATAGTTTTTTAAAGGTTTTTTTTGAAATTTTTTATTTTTATTTTTATTAGTATTATAAGATTTTAACTTGAAACATAAAAAAATCGTTATGTCGAATTAATTAATTTGACACATTTAATTTAATATATTGTAAATAAAAATATGTTACTCTATATTAACTTATTTACGAGAGACATAAAAGGAACCCTAATCAACTTTAGGTTGTTGGGTTAACTTTCTCCATTTCTTTTCAGACATGTATATGGCTATATGTACAAAAAAATAGTTGGTGTTTTATTTTCGAAGATATTAAATATTTTTTTTTATAGATTACAGGTTTAAAGAATTGGTTAACCAAACAAATTATTAATTTATTGTCTCGTAAATTTTTTAATTTCATAAAATACATAACTATTAAACTCTCATCCCCAAAATAAATATTTAACTCAATAATTTTGTGTTGAAACTATGTACACTTGCACTGAAGTATTTTATATTGAATGATAGGCATCATTGGATATAATTGGTTTTGTCAAATGGAGCTTGGATGGTTGGGAGGAGTGAATGTTATCCTCTCCACCTAGGTTTTAAGCTTATAAGTGATATGATGCTCTTGTGGAGCCCTTTGTAATAAATATGTGAATGATGAGCTGGCCATATCTTGATTCAGTTTTGTTTTTTTATGCCAAATAAATGGTTTCTAAATGACTTATTTACATAAATGCTTTATAAATTAAGAGTTTCAAATATTCTTGTAATAACTTGGGATTTTTCAATCCAATTAAAAAAAATCAATTTTATAATTTTGTATTTATTTTATATTAAATTAATATATTTTTTAATTATTATAAACAAAAATAGATGTATCATCAATTATTCTATTTGTAAATTGGTTTAAACACGACATATTATCCAATGATTTTCCATCCATGTCACAAATATTATACATAAGAAAAAGGATATAATGTCTTAATGATATATTCAAGTTATACATTGAAAAGAAATTATTAATCACACCTTCTAACGCTCGGTATGCACTTTCGTAGATTGAGCTTTTTGCAAGATCGTTGTACACAAATGACGAGGGACCTTCGACCATTTAATCAACTTTGTGGTATGATCTGTTTGTTGGTCATTGACCATGGTTTTTGTTGGAAATGGAGAACTAGAAATCATGAGAGGCATCAGATGGTGATCATCATTTTTATGTCCTATGGACATGGAGAACTAGAAGTAGTGAGAGACATCATAAGGTGATGGTTGTTTCTATCTTCTACATTGTTTGAAAAAGAGGGAGTTTTTTTTATAGCATGAGTGGGTTTAATAGTTAAAAGCATGTGCTTCTTTTTAGGAGGTCATAAATTCAAATCCAGAGGGGGTGTAGACTTTAGTAGTTGAATCACTGCGGATTCAAAGAAAAGAAAATGGAAAAGATAATAACATTTTTCACAACCACCCAATCTATAGTCAATCCATAAACACTTTCTAAACTTTGACCACATTGTAGTCATGTATATTATGTTTTAATAACAAATATGTAAAAAGATCATTGTATTTAAGATCAAATTAACCATACATATGTTAGATTAAAAACAAACCAACAATGCTAAATATGTATTATGAACCATTAATATAGTTAATTAATTGTTTATATATATATATATATATAGATAGATAGATTGATAGATAGATAGATAGATAGATATTTCTCATTATTATATAACTAGAACACCCACATAGTTTGTGGTTTAATTTTTTTTATTCATTGTATTCTTTGAGTTAAAGGGGTTCCATTGTGAGTTATCCATGCCTAGCTACATGTTATCATCGACATTCTTCATGTTATTCATTTATCAACAATGAGCTATGTTTTATATTTTTTTTCTTTTTATCTCACATTCTCACGATTCGTGAGCTGTGAGTTATCCATTCATCACCTAACTACCCGATATTTTTTATATTCCTTTTTTATAATTGCTTATTTCAAATTTTGTCAATGGATGAAAAAGCATAGACCATAATTCTCCCAAATCTCAAATAAAAACATCTATCAAACTTTAAAAATAAACCAACGCAATGTGAATGTCAAACCAACTCAATGTCAATGTCAAGGCAGGTCAAAATCCATTTCTAACGCGTCTTAAGAACACGTCAAAATCAAGCACATCAAAAACCATATATAACGCGTTTTAATCCCACTGTAAAAATCCATTTAAAACGCGTCTTAAGGATGCACTTAAGTCAAAATCCATCTATAACGCGTCTTAAGGATGCACTTAAGTCAAAATCCATCTATAACGCGTCTTAAGGATTTTTCGCATTGGTGAGCTTTTACAGGAAAGCTTTGTGACAACCATTATTAAAAAAATCGTTACACGACCGTTTTTCTCGTGACAGAGAATACTCACGAGTGCACTGTTTCATTCATCGGAAAGAACAGATACATGTACAATGCAGAAATTAACTCTGGGCGGTCTAACAAACTCACTCGATCCATGAACTTTTGAAAAATATTATACAGATACATAAGCTACTCTATGAAACCAACTCTCACCATGAATCCTTTAAACAACTTACCACCTGACAAAATCCTGCCTTTGACATGACCTGCAGAAGATTACTTAACTTGTTCAGCAGAACATGCACTGACATGGCTACACTAACATATTCAAAAAATTATACATGTGGCTAGCTCCTAGGCAAATCTCAGAAGGCGACTAGAATGGATTCGTTGTGTAATATCAGCCTAATATGTATTGCAAGCGGCCTGCTTCTTCTTGTATATCAAAATCATCTTGGAGAAAATGCTACTATTCACTGTAAACCTTCTTGTTGAAGAATATCGGAATCCCTCTACAGAAAATGCTATCACCACGGGCATTCCATTCATTCTGACATACTTCTGACTGAAAGAATATTATGCCTTGCAATTGAAAAAGAAGCTGAAATTTGTAGTAAGTTGTTTTCGATATAGTTCAGCTAGAAATTCTGCAGTATGCAGCAGTAATGTTTTCATCTCCACAGCTGTAGCATGTTTTGACCTATATTGATCAGAACAAAGTGCAAAACAATAGAGTTAGACAAAGCTATTTTAGTTTAATGTAGAATCAATCCAAATATCTCCCTGCCTTCGCCTGCAAGAGATCTTGTTCAAATCCATTGAGGCAGCTTATGATTGCTTGCTTAACATGAAGACCAAGTCCACACAGAGCCCTGATTGTGATAGAAGTAAGGCTAATTTTTTTGAATAGAACATGTGAATGTTTGGGCCATTTGCTTCTATTGTCCTCAGCTCCACCTGCAATTCGAGTCAGAGTATATTAGAAGAGATTATTTTCTTCAATGAATAACCATTGAATAGATTCTTACACAAAGAGCATACAAAGACAACAATAATGAGACATAATCACAGAAAACCCAGGAAACTTTCAAAACAAGGAGATTGAATCAGACCTGTTATATTTCACTGTGATAAATAATAAAACTAAGTTTTTTTTGCAAAACAGACAAATAAAATACATAGTTGAATGCCAGTGATGAGTTTTCATTGTGACAAACATTAATAGGGGATTCACAAAAGCTTGCAAACAAAGGAAAACGTTGATTGACCCTGGTTCACTTTCAGTGCGGAGGACATGAACAGTCATGAAGAACTATGTAATGAAGCTAGGGAAAACACATTTAAAGTATAAGAATGTGTAATTTCTCCTCAGAAATGAGCACTGTAGGAGATTTTCTTGTCATTTCACCTTGTGTCCAATACATATGTGTCAATGATCAGAACCCAGACTAATTGTCTACAAATTTCGAGCAAGCTTGTTGTCTGAGATATCAGAAGATCGGCCTTGAATGATAGGAGAAATGCAGCATTTGCTTTCGGAGTTTCTTGATGGTCAGACAGATTTTCAAAAGAAAATCCCATACTTCCACACACTTCTAGATATGACATTATTGGGGAGGAATGGTTGGACTTTATAGCGCTGGACCTGGAAAGATGATCATTGACAGTTGTATGTCACTTAGTGACAGAAGGCTTTCTGGTAGATGCACTGATTAAATCTACACTGATTATTTGGTCATAGTTTTGTAATTTTGTGATGTACTTTCTGGTTTTTTTTTCAACTTGCAGATGCATCAGGCACTGCCTGGAGTCACTGTACATGTCACATGTTGTACTAAATGTCTTAATGGCCCCATTCTGTCACCTGTGGATATGCCAAAGATCACGCCAAAGATGTATTTGTGATAAAACCTCTCATCAAATAGTCATGCATAATCATAACATTTTGTATTTCGAGTTAACTGAGTGAGACTCGTGGTAGTTTCACCTTTGCTGACTCTATTGGTCGATATAGCAATAAAAGCTAGATACTCTTCGTTCATTCTGAAAGGAATATCAGGCAGTGTCGGACCTATGCAGGGATCAAAATTGAAGTTGTCATTGCCCGTGAAGAGCCTTGTTCAAGCCAGGAAGAAACTCTAAGATTTATGTTTCACTTTTTGAGAGAGAAGTGCAATTTTCATAAAGCATTTAAGACTTTAAAGACGGAGTATTGAGTAATGTCAATGTATTCTATGAAATTACTTATAATATGATTGGACAAACTTGAGATGAAAATACCGATTTAATATCTGACCAATCAACCTTTATTATAATTCTCTATTTATCATTTTAAAGCAGGTTTGTGCAGCATATATTTTTTTTCACCCCAACAAAAAAGTTTAACTTTTATATTAGTATAGTTGAAAACAGTTAATACATATAGCTTCTACATATATATATGTAAAATCGTTTTCAAAAACGAATACAGTCTCATGATCATCAGATTCACAAGAAAAACATAATATTCAATATCCCTTCAAATCCTACATAGTTCATAAGCAATTAATAAAAAAAAACTATAAACATAAAAAAGAAAAAATTAACCACAAGGCCAAGAAACCTATCAATATAGCTTGGAATCCCCCATACCTCGTAATTGATAAAACATTCCATCATCCCAATTCTTGCCTTTGATAATAGATCGACCTCTGAATTGAGTTCACCATAAAATGATGGAATGTGATGTTTGTGAAGGAAGAAATCACAATCTGACTTTAACCATCGAGTGTTCCAATAAAAGAGCCCGCAAATTTGATTCACCATTGGTCTATCCAATAATAATATTTGAGTCCCGTACAATAGCAATCTGCTTCACCTTTATTTTTATTGTAACTAATAGAAAATCCCATAAAGCCAGTAATTCCGCTCTTGTGTTTGACCCATGACCTGCTTTCATCCAACCCTTTATAACTTCTTCCCCATTTACTCTTAGGATAAAACATGCTCTACATGATCCTCCCTGCTCAGCCCCATCAAAAAAGCCAACGGGCTACCCCAATGGTAAAGATGGTTGTTGAAAGGATCCATACTTCATCATCTTTAATGGTTTGAGCCAAGCATCATATTCACCAATTGTGCTAGTTGTTACCCTCATAGGGAAATTCCATCGATTTTCAAACAAAACCTTATTACGATTTTTCCATATTTCCCATAAAATACCAAGGAAGGTCACTTAGTTGTTTCTCCTTAGTGAACTACTTGAAATGATTGTCATTAATATTATCTATCCTAGCAGATATGAACCTAAAAAATACTTACAAATAGCCATCATTACCGCTCTGAAGAAAATACAGCTTCCAAACAAATGATGGATACTTTCTTCCTCCTTTGGCAGGGAGACCAACGGTTTGGTCTAGCTAAACCTTTGTTCTGGAGAACATCCCAAGTGAGAATACGGTAGTTCAAGCATAACCATCCAAACAACTTGATTTTAAGTGGTCTTGTAGATTTCCTTGCCCAATCATTCCACCATCTTCCCACAGGTTCAACAATGTTTTCCATAATCTCATTGTAGGCTAGTTTAGAAGTCACCTTGCTTCTAACCTCATTACTTCTCTATACTAATTTATCCATTCTATCAGATAGTTCAACCCATGCATGTATCAACCCATTAATATACATGGTCCATACATCCCCTATCTACCTTGACAACTATAAATCCTCCATTGTGCACCAATGATACAACCCATCATTCTTCTCCTTCCATACATGTTGAAGAACCACTAAATTTATCCAATGTAAATGAGCTATAAGGCTTCTAGATAAAATAACGTCTTCTTCCAAACCTATAACCAGATCCATCTCGATATTGGAAAGTATGCATGTCCCCACATCCCATGTTAAAGCATGATTGATCACTCAGAAACAGTCCATATGGAAAAGCATGGACCTTTTCTCCAATCAGCATTTCTAATTCACAAATCTAGTGTCCGTCTCTTCAAATACTTCGCCTTAATAACCTTTCCCCACATTTGTTTATTGAATAAACACCTCCAAAAGCTTGTAGCACAAAGTGCAACATTGAAGCTTGCTAGGCATTTGATCCCCCAACCACCAAATATAATCAAGCTTTGATAAGATCTTCCATGCACAAAGGTGATATTTCCCTCCCATTGTGTTACCCATCGATAAAAATTGGAAAAAAATCTTTTTGATAACCCTAAGAATAGATCTCGGAACCTTAAATAAGGAAAACCAAAACACACAGATACCCTGCAATAAAGACATGAGTAACACGAGCTTGCCCCCAAACTTGGAAATCATCCTAACCATATCTTCACTTTCCATATAACCTTCTTAATCAACCACCTCCAATCCTTCAAAGTATAACCAATGGGATTTAGGAAAAATACAAGATACTTAAATCCATCCTTATCATCCACCATCCAAAAATGCATCGCTTGCTTAAATGCCTCGCACTCCTCTTCTTCCATAATTGTGAAAATGAAGCATGTCTTTACTAAGCTAACCTTTAGCCCGATGAGTCCCAAAAGAGAGAAATAAGAGAGTGAAAAGCACCCCACTCCTCCACCATACCGTTACCAAATAACATAACATCAGCAACAAAAATATGATGGGTAATGTTAACAATACTTGCAGAACTTACTCCTTCAATAACCTTTTTTCTTTAGTGTTCTTCAACAAAATTCTCAATCCTTCAACAACTAAAATGAATAGTGTAGGTGAAAGAGGGCACCCTTGTTCGAATTCCTATGCCACTAGTAAAAAAAGGAGACGACGAGCCATTTATCGTGATCCCATACCTGACTCACGTTACACAACCCATAATCCACGAGCACAACTCCCATGATAAACCAATCTAAATAAGAACGAGCCTCATGTATGACCATTCAGGCATGGCATATGCTTTAACCATATCAAGATTAAGTACAATGCTTTTTTCTTGGAAATCTTTAAACGGTGCATACATTCTTGAGTTGTTCCCACTCCATCCTAGAGGTTCCTATCCGATAAAAAACCACACTAATTTTATGATATGTATTTATCCAGATACACATTCAGATGATTGGCTATGATTTTTTATATAATATTATATAAAAGATTGCATATATCTATAGCATGATAGTCATTAAAAGACTCTGGTTTATCTTTCTTAGGAATAAGAGTGATATGAGTTGAGTTTACTACTCCTAGAATGACTCCCTTTCTCCGAGTTTCATCAATAGCTTCCATCATATCTGGTCCTAGAAGCTCAAAAAAATGCAGGTAGAACTCCATGGCCTATCCATCTGGACCACGGATTTTGTCCCTAGAAAATTTGTCCAATGTGGTCTTCATCTCCTCCAAAAAAACCCTACCACCTATCTTCTCAGAGTCCTCGACATCAAAGAAATGTGAAATTTTTTTGACCACATTCAATCGAACCAACAGATCTCGATTACCCGGCTTGGAATAAATACTAGAGAAATGTCCCACTGCCAACTCTTTTAGTCCTTTATCACTTGAAACCATCTCACCTTGAGAGCTCGTGATTTCCCAAATCGCATTATTGCTACTATGAGCCGATGCAAATCTATGGAAATATTTAGTGTTGTTATCACTTGCGTGCATCAAGGTTGCCCAACTTTTATGTCTTGCAGTTTCATCCTTAACCCTAATCAATGCCTATTTCTGTGCCTCCAACTCAATAAGAATCAATTTCCTTTGCAACGAGAAAAAAACATCATTAGTGCCTTCCGATAGTGTTTGGATCTCCACCTCAATCTTACCTAGCTCAGCCGCATTTTCCCTCTTTTTATCCCTTTCCCACTTGGCCACCTCCAATTTTAAAACATGCAGTTTTGACATTAGTTGGTGTATACACGACCCCCAGAGTCATGTTCATGATTGTTCCAGAAATTTCACACTAGTGAACGAAAGCAAGTATCTTCCATCCATATCACGTTAAATTTGAAGCGATAAAATACCTGCCACTTTCAAACTCCCGTTGTAAACAAATGTATTTATGATCCAAGAATCTAGTCAAATGAGCCCAGGTCCGGTACAGAAGAAATTACCAAGCCCAAAATGTATCCTAAATAAGAAAAAGGTATAGAGAGATAGGCAAAAATGAGAGAGAAAAAGAGAAAATTACAGCATTTTTATGATAATGTTTTATCCCAAAGTCAGATTGGGGATATCTTAGTATCATGGAAAATGTCTCGTCAAGGGTTAGAACTTTTGTGTTTTGAACTTTGCGAGATTCCTCACAGTTTGGCCGAAGCGTTCATTTTTGTAAATCTAGGCATGAGGAATTTTGAAAAGCATCTTTTCAAAGATGCTTTATGAAAAGCATCTTATCAAAGATGCTTTTCATAAAGAATCATTTTAAATTATGCTTTTTGAAATTTCTCATTCCCATATTTACAAAAATGAATGCCTCGAAGAAACTGTGAGGACTCTTGCAAATCTTAAAACACAAACGTTGTAGTCCTCAATCAGACCTTTCCAACGGTACCAAGAGCGCTCCAATCCAACTTTGAGATCAAAATTTATTGCAAAAATACCATAATATTCTCTTTTTCTCTCTCATTTTTGCTTATCTCTCTCTACCTTTTTCTTATTTAAGATACATTGTAGAAGAGGGTAGAATGTTAAGCACCTACCAATGTTTTCTGATAAGTCTTCTTCCATGAGAAATCTATTCAGTCTCTTAGCCATCCCTTCATTGCCACATCACCCATTAGTCCAAGTAGGTATCAATGACTCTAGTAAAACATCAACTAGGTTCACCGACTCAAAAATATGAGAAAAGTAATCCAATAGAGGGTCGAACATATTACCTTTTCCCCATACTTCACTCGGATGAAGAGTACAATTGAGGTCCTCTCCCAAGATAAATGCGGGGTCATTCAATAAACCATCCTCGACCACCGCGTCCCAAAATACATTTCTATTTTTGTATGGAGCATATACATTAACGAGTATGCCTTTCTTTGGAAAACCCAATAATGACCCTTGTAACAAAATCCGTGCACAGGTAATAGAAGCATTTATATTGGCCATCACTGAATTCCAGGAAACCAGTTTTCCCCTAGACAATTCTGCAAAATTAACATCACAAACATGACAAGTTGGTGCAATATTAAGAAAGGAAATACAAGCATTCGAAGTAGATACAATAGTTTCTTGAAGGAATATGACCCCTAGCCGAACTACTCCCAATAACCTTTTTAAAGAAGAATGTTTCAGGATGCTGCTAAAGCCGCTAATATTAAAGGATATCAATATCAAGAGGGAACCAAAATAGGGGCAGCGGCTTCTCTAAGTGCTTGAATATCAATATCCCCAACCTCCGAAGAATGCTTGGCCGATTTGCTTCAACAACCATCCTTAATTTTTTGTCTAACCCAAATTTTGTAATGGTTCATGTGCATGGACTGGTTGAGTATACCTGGTGTGAAGTGGGAGTTTTGGGGATCCGATTGGCTTGGAAGAAGGTTGCTTCAGCCTCAGGCTTTGGATTTTGGCATTGGTGATGCCCTCACACGAGCTTCCTTTTTACGGCAATGGAGAGTGGATTTGTTGTGCTAGGGTCTTAAGTAAATACCTACGGGGGATTTGAACTCATGACCTTCCATTTACAAATTCTCATCTCAATTACCCATTACAAATTTTTGTAATCCTCGTGGGAAGTGATGGTTCATGTTGTTTGTTGTAGTTGTGCGTCAGACACTTTTTGTGTTCCTTTTGGTCGAGTTTCCTATGGTGCTGAACTAGAAGGTTGGAGATTTTTATTCATGGGATTGGGTGAGGCTAGTCTATTCTCTAGTGGGCATTTGTCAGCAATCATGTTATCGGTTAGAATTTTGAGCTATTGTTTGGCGCTAATATATTGGGTTTTTAGTTTCTGTGTTGTCGAGGTGGGGTGTTTGAGGTTGGTTCCATTCATGTTTTCCAATTTCTATCTGTTATGGGATGGCAATTTGATGTGGGAATTAGCTACAATTGCATTGGAATGGTGGTTTTTGCATCACGGTTTGCACAGGTATGGAGGATTTCCTGCATACTAGGTTGTTTTCCCAAAATTCTTATGTGGATTGATTTTTTTATTTTATGTGGTGTATTGTTTTGTTTTGAATCAAGATATTTATTATTTCTTCCGATATAACTTTGTTCTCTAAGATGTTAATTTTGTTCTTCCTTTGTTAAAATTATAATTTCTTGTTCCTATTTTTTGATGTTGGGTGTAATGTGTATATCAGGGGTTGATTGTTATCCTTTGTATGGTATGTTTCAAAATGAACTAAGTTTCTTTCAACCATGAGTGGCGAGGGAGTATCCTCGCCCCAATTAAAAAAATATACGTCTGTGCGACTTCCATTTGTATTGGATGCTCTATTGAAATTCGGTGTGTGGGCATATCCGTGTACCCACTTGTAATTTTTATGTTCTTCCCCAGGAATGGATAATCCCTTGTTTCTAGTTCTTTATTTAGTGGTGAATGGTTTTCCACTTCATATAGATATCGGTGTCAATGAAATTTATGAAACCCTCTATATGAGCATAAACACTAGACATTGTCAAATAGTTGATGCAATGGTTGTTAATTCTTTGCTTAGTTTCTCTTGCTAGCTTGAAATGTGTTTGTGGTATTCGATTGTTAAAAACGTGTAAATATCTCAGGTAGGAAGGAAATCAGACTTTTCTTCCATGTGTGTCAAATTTTGGGAGTTATTCCCTTGTGAGTTATTTGCATATTTAAACAATGGAGTTCTATATTTTTTTTGGTAAATAAGAGCAAACTAAATTATTATTAAAACTAAAAATTTACATAGCAATTTTTTTATAAAAGAGATCGAGACAGGTATAACTATATCACCCATGATCACTCCTTATCAGCTGACTAGGAAAAAATATCAAAATTACTTGTCCCCCTTGGGGAAAAAGATTGAATTTTTTGTCATAGACAAAATTAATAACATAAGGTTCAACCCCTTTAGCACCCAATGAACTTATACAATAGCTATCTACTGGAACTTTCTTTTTCTTTTCCCATTTATTGTCAAACTACCATAGCTAAGACCCTTGATCACCCCAAACAAAACAATAAACTTATGAAACAAGCTCAACGACCCAAAACTCGGTTGTTGCAAGGAGCATGCATTTTCTTTGTTTAGATCAGAACCCTCAAGCTACCTACATTAGTTGACTGTCGCAGAAGGAAAGGAATGCCAATTTATCCAACTATCATGTCAATATTCTTGTGCATCGACCTAGAATAGACATAATTCTCCTTCCAGAGCCTCGCTAGCTCCTCATTTCCTTCTTATTTTTCTATAATGTTCTAGCAGGACACATGCCAAAAGACTTATCATAACCCAAAATAGTTCCACAAAAAAGGCATGCAAGGCCAAACGGCTACGATTAGAAATAGGGTCATGAATCCAATCAGGAAGGGCCACCATCTCATCTATTTGGTTTGGAATCCTCTAACTCTTTGCAGAACTCCTTTTCAACCACTGCAATTTCTTCATTTATTTCCTGATGTCTGTGGATTGGCTATAACAACCTAAAAATTACAACTGCAATTTTGTGTGTCATATTTCTTTAATAAGCTATCATACATGTCTCCTATAGTATTATTTTGCAGTCATAATTATTCTTTTAAATTATCATCATAACCTAATGAATTATATTTGCAGTGAAATCATTATAGTTTTTGGTTTCATTAACTTCATTTGCAATTGAAATTCTCCAAGACATTGGTTATTCAACATTTCATGTTCATAATATTTCTTACTAAAGACTTTCCATGGTCTCATAT
>LPNX010058144.1:846645-869667 GCA_001517045.1 Pseudotsuga menziesii
TGTTTTATCATGAATGTGTTGAACCTTTGCAGTTTTAGGATGGGTTAGCCTTTGGTAGGTTGTATGGTTTACTCAGTTTAGGTGCTAAAATTATATTAATGGTCATAGGTATTAATGATATACATATTGAAGGGGAGGATTGTAGACCAATTCTAGCGTTCACAACTTAACCATCCCTTTGTGAACACTTAACGGGTTATAAAATGTATGATTATGACTGTGGCAAATTACGTGCATGGACTATGAGATCCACCTGGCATGTGTATAGATTCACATTTGAGACTTTCAATACAATATACTGACTTCTAGGGTTCTGAGGTGTATTCGGGATCTTTCCATTTCATTTTATTTCGACAATCTGATGGAGATGCTTTGCCTCCTTCAAGGAACCATGGATAATAGCTCCTACACCAGTCATTCCAACAATTATGTTAATATTATCCAACCGCTCATGACATTTTTTTCTTTCCATGGCATGGTCGCATTACTTTAGTCTGCTTTTGGTTTCTTGCTTTTGACGTGCATGGATGATTTAACCTTGCTTTCATCACAACCTTCTCGAGTTTTTCTTTGTAATATCCCAAATTTTGGACCTAACACTTGTAGGCATGATCCTATTGATTATGATGTTATCTTGATAGTTTATTTTGATATATTGGGTCAAGGACCCCACTGCATATGAACATGATGATTTGTTTTATATATTGGGCATAATCCAATTATTGATGATATATATATATATATATATATATATATATATATCATCAATAATTGGATTACGCCCAATATATAAAACAAATGTGTTGCGCGTGGACCCTGAAGCACATGATTGATGCGATGTTTTGTGTTGAGCGAGGAGCTCTAGAGTACATGGGTAATTAATATTTTTTGTTGAGCAAGAAGCTTTGGAGCACATGAGTACTTACATTTTTGTTGAGCGAGAAATTCTGGAACACATGAAAAGATAATTGGAAGTGTTGGTCATAAGCTCTAGATCCTTCCATGTTGATGTTAAGCATAAGCTCTGGAGCATCGGATCCTTGGTCATTATATCCCTAGGTGTATCGTATAGGTACATCCTAGCATTAGTGTTGAGCAAAGAGCTCTGGAATAGCACTAAGTTTGTAACTCCATGTTTAAGCGTTGAGTATGGGCTCTCGTAAGGGATATGGGTTATTGAAAACAATTTAATAACTTTCGAGTGAAAACGACTCGAGAAAAATATTGATCTCATCAAACTTATTTATAAGTGATTCAATGAAATTTCAAATTTCTATATTCTCATCAAGTACCGGATAACTACCATGTTATATGAGGGAATCCAACATACAAGGATGTTTAGAGTTTCCTAGCCTAGTAGACCTAACCATCTACCTATTTGACCTTAATGAATAAGTGTCATTAAGTCTAGGGATCATGGTATATGATGCCCAAACACAAATGCTAGCAAATGTTATATTATTATGCATTTTATACATGGTATGTATAAAGAATAAATATAGTAATAATATTAATGATGAAATAATGAAAGGAAAGCTCCATCCATTATTGTTTATTATTAAAAGATAATGAATAGTACAATATGTAAAAAAAGTCAAATTAGGAACTAGTTGAAAGTTCCTAAGTTAAAGTATTAAAAATTACCCAAATTAAATTAAAAAGGGTTAAATCAAGGTTTCTCGATTTAACTGTCCCTTTTGTTATAGCTGATTTTACAACACATGGTGGATCACACATGTATGGCTTTCCCTGTCCCTCTATAGACACTTTGGACCCCATGGACCATTTTCGTACCTTTGATGTTTTCAAGATCATCCATGAAAACATGCATTATTTTCCATATGCGACTTTTAAACCTATTCTCGTGTATATACGTGGATATGACTGTCAAACCCGCATACATTGGGATGTGTGCAAAAGGCGAAATAGTTTTGGAGCTTTCCTTGATGTGGATCCGAGTCACTTGTCTCTCGGCCTTCCATATGCCTTGAGATCACTCATATTTGACCTTCCATTACCCCATTGAAGCACTATATAAGGAACCTTTTGGATACATTGAAAGGGGAGGAATTGAAGAGCAAGAAAACTATAGTCCATTGTTGCCAGAGCTTATACTTGAGTTTGCATCCCTTTGTCCCTTGGAGAACTTTGTGTTCTTCCCAAGCTTGCATTTGCTTGTGAGATTTCTATGTGGAGGTTGAAGTGGTGGACGCCCAGGTGGAGGACTCAATTTCTCCGGTTCATAGAGGTTGTCACTATTGTAATCTCTGATTTATATTAATAGAAATATCTTTTCATGTCCAATAATGTGTATTTAAATGAAAATTGAATCCATGGATACTTTTAAATGCTTATATGTTATTGATAAAATATGCTAGAGTAGGTCTAACACCATTATATAGCATGCTTGTCTTGTTTCTGAATGTTGAGAGAACAAATTGCTAATACAAGTGAGATTAGAAAAGCTAAATGGGGATCTACATCAACCATTCGGAATAAGGTATGTTTCGAGATCCTTTAGTGTTAGATGTTTTATTTCTCTTGCATATGGGAAAGGATTGATTTATATGGTTACTTTGTCTGTTGTGGTACCCCAATCCATAGGAATTTTTCTCCATAATAGAATCGGTGACCATACTCGGGATTTCCTCGTCATTTCCTTTGGGGGTTTTATCGGCATTCAATGTTCTTGAATTGCTCTGATTTCTCTGCTTCTGAGCCAGTTCTTGGGGCATGTTTTCCTAGTAGTGTCTGATAGGAGTAAATTTTGTCTCAGCTTGTCTATTTACCTTCTTTTTTATCTCTTTTTCTTCTTGTACATGAGTTTTGTCTTCACAGTCGCGTGTACACGCAATTTTTACTGGAATATCCGCGTATATATGCGGGTTTTCTGCACACAGTTGTGTATGCCCTAATGTTTTCCTTTTTGGGGAAGATTAATTGTTGGTGGGTGAGTTTAGATGATTACTGAGTCTTCTTGGATGCTTCTAGAGTCTGTATACACCTTTGTTTCTGACCAGAGATGCTTTTTAGTTTGAATTTTTTTAGAATGTTCTTGTCATTTCATTTTCTATTTTTTGTTTTTGGATTAGTGCATTAGGTCTCTTTTACCTTAGTGCTTTTCTTGGGTGCTATATGATAGTGCTTGTAGAGTCTAAAGGTTGTAGAGTCATAATTTTGCTTTATTATCTCATTTTAATTCAAAAAATACAAAAACATTTGATTTTTGCATCATTATGCATTGTTGCATTTTGCATTTTGCATGGTACTTGCATTAGGTTTGCTTAGAGAAGTATTAGTGAGATTTCCATATAGGAATGATTTCATATTCATTTGAAGGAAAAATTTTCACTTCACGTAGTAGCATACCCCATTTTTCATTCAACACAGTGCGGTTGCATTGATTGTTAGATGTGCATTTTACTTATTTTTGCATCATAACATCATTAGTTGCATGACCATTTTATCTTTTGAGTAATAAGCCAATTAAAATCAACGCATAATAAAATGAATTACACTCTTTTCTTTTATAGGGTGCACCAACAAGATTAGGATTTAGGGTCTTGGAATAGTTCATTGTGAGTAAATTCTCCAAGACCACTAAACGAAACATTTATGTGTCTGTCCAGGTGAGAGTGTGAAATTTCTTTATATAATTAGTGTTTCTTAGGATCCTCCTCTTACAAGGGAGTTAAGCATGAGGCAGTGTGAGTGGTTATTGATTGAGATGACCCCTAGTCATAACTGAGTAGTGTCAGATATATTTCCAGGATTGTATTCGTATATGGGGGCTTTTTCAAGAGTTTCAGGATTTGATACCCTTCCCATGCGGTCAATCCCGCCTACAACTGTTCACTTGAACATTGATTATATTGAAGTGACCTTAGTTGCCTTACCTAGGTTATTGAGGGGGTACTTTGCATAGGTTATTCTGTAGGTGTCCTAGCGAGGTAGGGGTAGGACAACATAGTCGCCATATGCGTTGAAGCTGAGGGCCACTATAATTGGTTATGAACCTACCCTTCTTGTGGATGGGAGTCTCAATCCTCTTCTAGGAGAGACATACCTATTTCATTTGGGAGCTCACATATCCTACCCTTGTTTGCTTGCGATTTGGATTTACATTTTATAGGTGTATGCTCTGTGCATGTTAGTTTGCCCAGGGTTTCAATAATTAGATTGAGTCTTTTTCATTTTTGAGTCATTTTGGATTCGGGTGTGGCACTTCGTTGTTCTCGTTGTTTAGCAGGACTTCCATCTTCCATGTCTCCTCCTCCTTAGGGAGAGAGAAACAAATATTCCAGGCGGACTACTTCTCACATTGATTCACACACGATGTGAGACCATGAGGATAAGATTCTTGAGATGTATTCTCTACCTCACACGGTTGGGGATGCATATTCTACTATCGTATATGATCCTTCACCAGAAATACCTTGACATTATAGTTATGATCCCTCATTCACACATCGTCGGTATTGGTTTCCAGGCAATGAGACTCATCATAAACCCACAATCACTAGTCATGTTTGTTATGGCATGCCTGATATCTATGCACACGATCCGGCATATCATGCCCATTCAGAAGTTGAAACTAGCACTATGCTGGGGGGCACTCCTATTCCTTTCCATACATAGAGATTTGAGAGCACTAGTCACATTGCACCTTGCATACGGGTGGTGGAAGCTACCTCCCATGTCCGTCCTAGGCGTAGTGTTAGTAGTCATATGTGGATACCATAATCGAGATGAGTGACCATAGGGAATACCACTTACATCCCTTCACATGTCCCTTCATCCTCAAACCCTACTCCTTTGAATGTAATTTTGACAACCCTTCCTCCCCATCATTCACATGGTCCTTCAGGCTAAAATATCATTACTAGCCATGTTCATACTACAACTACTCGCATGGTAGTATCTTAGAGTCAAGTACCTCTTATTGTCTTTGGAGGTCATATTCCTATTTCTGGATCGTCTCATGGTCCATTGCAAGGAGTTCCCCATATCCCTAACTATGGAGCTTCTCATGGGACACCTTATGGAGCTTCTCATGGATAGTCTTATGGACCGTAGTATGGATAGAACTATCAACCTTATAGGTATGGGTATCAAAAACCTGCTTACTCTTTCAATTATGGCTTTGTAGAACCGCATAGTCAAGGTAAACCATATCATAATGCTTCCATGCAGCCCTACATGGGACAAATGGGAGGATGATATTATGGCCAAGGCCATGGTATTTACAACAATCAACCTTATATGAACCAGAACTATCAGGAAGCATGGCATAGACTGATTCAACTTAGGCTCCCTTTCCTCACAACGTTGAACTTACCTGACTTATTGAGACTTATGAATGATCTGGTATCTCATGACCCAGCCTAGCCAGCCGTCCCTAACAAGATTCCTTCGAACATTCCCAAGTTCGAGGGAAAAGCAGGAGAAGATCCTAATGAACATGTCACTACTTTTCACCTTTGGTGCTCTTTCAATTCCTTACATGATGACTCAATTTGTTTAAGGCTATTTCAACGCACCCTCACCGAGCTTGTAGCGAAATGGTATATAGAGTTACCAAGGGGGGCATTCATTTTATTCGATGACCTTGACATGACTTTCCTCAATCACTTTCAGCTACCCATGCGTTACGATGTTGGTACAGAAATATTGTCAACATTTCGACAGGAAAAATCCACACATATCTCATATCATATTCAAGAGTGGCATAGAAGGAAGAGGTTGATTAGAGCCTTTATACCACCAGAATTTCTCCTTGAGTCGTTCCTCAATTCGTTGTTACCTTACATCGCGAAGGATGTTTCTACATCCAGAGTCCAAAATGAGGAACAAGCAATTTTTAGGGCACAAGAGTTGGGCCAATACTAGTCATGGTTGTGTCAACATGGTACATGCAACTAAGGTTTTGACTCATGCGAAAGATTATGGTTCATCACAACTGAAACTTGGAAAATAAATTGCTCCACCTGATATCCCTTTTCATATTGAAAACCCTATGGATAAACCTGAAATTGCACCTCGCATTCCTAAGGGAGTCCTAAAGCGTTCTAGGCACAATCCTAATGCCCAAGCCGCCCAGAACTATTCTGTTGTTGAGGATTTGGGCCAAACTCCTTGCACGATGTCTGCGCTTGAAGTACTTCAGAGTTGTCCTTTGCAAAGGAAAGCCTTGCTTTCTATTCTTGGGATTAATGATGATAACTCTTCTTGGGTTATCAAATTTGAAACCATGGAACTACAACCTCGCTTTGCTTACTACATGCCTCTTTTGATTCATGTAGAGTCTCTTAATATGACCGTCAAATGCATTGTGATTGATGAAGGCGTTGCTTCTTTCATCGTGTCTTTGTTATGTTTAAAGGGTTTGGGTTCTCCTGAGTTGTCTCAATACGATACTATGTTGACTGCCTTTGATGGTAGATCATTTCAACCACACGGGATTCTTCCTTCTCTGAAGGTACAATTGGGAGGGAAGACCGTTTCGATCAAGGTCGAGGTGGTTGATACGCCCCTTGACTACAATCTTTTGTTGGGCCAGAATTCGATGTATAGTATGCAAGTCGTAGCCTCTTCTCTCTTTCGAGTAGTATGCTTTCCATTTAATGGGAAGATCATTACAATTTATCAGACATCATTCTGTAATCCGAGTGTTAGTGCATCATCAGGATCTTCTATCACGATTATCGATCATTCTTAGGCAGAAACTGGGAGTGTGGGTGTGGGTATGTATCCATATCTTATGGGGACCTCTAGTTGTCCTATGCTTGTTCTTATGACTGGATCTAGTTTTGGTGCGGCTTCGTCTTCGTTGAATTCAGTGTTTTTTCATACTACCCATATGGAAAATCCTTGGATTCTTCCTTCACTGAGTCCTTCGAATGGACCTATCGAAAAGGATGTGCCATTGCCTGCAGCAATGATAGAATATCAAGTGAATCTTGATTTTGTTGCAGAGCCTAGTCCTTCCTCTTCGCAAACAGAGGAGGAAGACCCGTATGTGCTTCTTGCATGGGCAGTTGACTCCTCTCACACACATGATTTCCTTGATGATTATTTTCCATCAGATGAAGTCATTATTGAGGCCTTGTCTGGGGTTGAGCCACCTTGGGAAGAGTTACATCATAGGCCATATTTTATTCTCGAGCTTAACCGTATGGAGAGTGAGGAATTTAGGGATATTCTTAGCGAGAATATTGGTAGTCCCATGATTCCATTGAGCTCTCCTGGTCAGATGGCTGATGGGAACATGGAAAATTTATCACCTACTATTCCTATCAATATTTCTCACGATCTTGGCAAAGTTTAGAATGTCTACATTGGGGTGGATTGTTCCCCTCATGAAATCAAGGAGTATACCGAGTTATTTAAAGAGTTTCATAACATATTTTCTTGGTCATATGAAGAAATGCCAGGTATCAACCATTGTATTATCGAACATGAGATTAAGACATATATGAATGCGAAGCCCATTCGACAATGTTTGCGTGCGGTGAATCCTAGAAAAGCAATGACTATTAAGGTTGAGATAGAGAAGATATTAAACAATGGTTTTATCTATCTCGTTCCCTTGACAGAGTGGG
Source organism: Pseudotsuga menziesii (assembly GCA_001517045.1). Lineage (NCBI taxonomy): Eukaryota > Viridiplantae > Streptophyta > Pinopsida > Pinales > Pinaceae > Pseudotsuga > Pseudotsuga menziesii. The sequence continues at coordinate 854,247 of LPNX010058144.1, forward strand.
TTTCAAATCTGATTTCAGTTGATAAGAAGCAGGGAGCGATGCGTATATGCACTGATTTTTGTGATTTAAATTGTGCTTGTCTTTAGGATAATTTTCCTACACCATTTATTGATCAAACTTTGGATGAGTGTGCAGGAAGCGAGGTATTCTCCTTCATGGATGTTTTTTCTAGATATAATTAGATTTAGATCAAACCCAAGGATCAACATAGAACTGCATTTATTTTTCCTTGGGCTACGTTTGCCACACGTTTGCATATCGAAAGATGCCTTTCGGTATTAAAAACATTGGCGCCACACCTCAGCGGGCTATGACCTTAATTTTTCATGATCTCAAAATGATTATCGAAGTGTATTTGGATGATCATGCTGCTCATTCTCATCTGAGAGTGCGTCATCCATACCATTTGAAATTAGTATTCAAAAGATGTCGCCATTACCAAGTTAGGTTAAATCCTCATAAGTGCATCTTTTGCATGACTGTTGGTCACTTGCTAGGGTTCATTGTATCCAAGGAGGGTATAAGAGTAGACCCCTTAAAGGTTGAGGCAATACTTCAATTGTCTCTCCCACGTAATATTAGACATCTTCAGTGTTTGCAAGGCATGGAAAATCTCTTGCAGAGAATTGTGGTTAATTTTTCCAATTTGACTAGAGGATTTATGTGTCTTTTAAATAAGGATAGTATGTTTTGCTGGGATGAGTGAGCCTAGGAGTCCTTTGATGCTCTTAATAAAGCCTCAACATTGGCCCCTGTGCTTAGTCCACCTGACTATAGCCGTGACTTTTTTATTTATGTGGCCGCGTTCGTGGAGACGGTTGGTATGGTTTTGGTTCAGGAGGATGAGGAGCTCCACGAGCGTGTCATATATTATTTGCTCCGGAACCTTATTGATGCTGAAATCTATTATTCTCATGTGGAGAAACTTTCCTTGGCCACCGTTCATGTGGTTCAGAGATTGAGACATTCCATTCTCCTTCGCTAGACCTTGGTGGTAGCTCTTGTCATTACATTTAAGTTTGTCCTCACTAGAAGGATGATCAGGGGAAAATATAATAAGTGGATTGTTATTTTGCAAGAATTCAATCTTGAATTCGTTTTGGAAAAATCAAAGAAATCATTGATCTTTGCGAAGCTCATTTCTGATTTTCCAAGTGTGGAGGAGGAGGAAGTTTAAGAGGATACATTTTTTGATGAGCATATTTTCCTTATCTCAACTTTGGACCCATGGTATGGGGATATTATTGTATATTTGCAAACGTTGAAGGTCCCTACTCACCTTTCATGGGATGAGCGATGATGATTACATCATGTAGCTAAGTACCACCTTATAGTGGATAACACTTTGTATCGCCATGGGGTAGATTCTATTTTGCATCGTTGTTTAGCCCATGATGAGGATGAGGTTGTGATGAATGATTGCCATGGAGGGGCATGTGGCGGTCATTTATATGGGCTTTCTACAGCCCAAAAAATTTTGAAAGCGGGATATTTTTGGCCGTGTATCTTCAAGGACTATGTCAATGCTGTCAAGAAGTGTCACCCTTGCCAGGTGTTTGCACGAAATATGCACTCACATCTTGCCCCATTACATCTAACTGTCACCGCCGGTCCCTTCACCAAGTGGGGTTTGACTTCATGGATTACAACCCAGCTTCGGTTGGGGGGCATCATCACATTATAGTGGTTGTAGATTATTTCATGAAATGGGCAAAGGATATGCCCATGATTAAATCCAACGATGAGACAGTTGGGCATTTCATTTTCAACAAAATTATTACTCAGTTTGACATTCCGAAAGAGCTTGTCATTGACCATGGTAGGAAATTTCAGAATAGAATGATGGAAGAGTTAGCTTCGAAGTTAGGGAATAAGTAGGATAACTCTTCTTATTACCCTCAGGTGAATGGACAGGTTGAAGCAGTGACAAAATCACTTAAGTCCATTCTCCAACAAACCATCGTGAAAAGAAAGACGAATTGGCATATCATGTTATATCTTGCTTTGTGGGCCTATATAACCACAGTTAAGATTGCCGCTAGTTTCTCTCCATATTAGCTCGTACATGGGGTGGAGTCTGCCTTTCCAGTTGAATGCGAAATCCCTTCATTGAAGCTAGCTATAGATATTTTACTGGACACTTCTGCATTAGAGGAACATTTGTTCCACTTAGAGAATCTTGCTGAGTAGCGTCGGGATGCCTTAGTGGCTCTAGAAGTAAATAAGCGTCACGTTAAGGTCCAATATGATAAATGTGTCCATCCGAGGAAGTTTAGTGAAGGTGATTTGTTCCTTTTATGGGATCAAGATAAAGAACCCTTGGGGGTAAAGAAGTTTAATCCTGTGTGGCATGGTCCTTACGTAGTCAAACATGTGTTAGAGAAGGGTTCCTATGAGCTGGTGGATTATGAAAGGATAGCCTTGGTAGAGCCTAGAAATGGGGTCTATCTTAAAAAATATTATGCATCATCTTCAACTAGGGCTGATTGTTGTATATTATTGTACAGTTTTTTCCATAGTTAGGTTTTCTTATGGTGATCGGGTTTGTGGATTAGCTATCGTTTCTTATGGAAGATGTCGATGGAGTCTTCCGCTTACATAGGATTTTTTTATGGTGCTATATGTCACACTCAAAACTTAGCTTCAACTACTTGGGTGATTTATACTCCTACGGGTCAAGTATTGTCTTCAGGAGGTGTATGTTTACTACCTTCTTCAAACAATGTTGCTGAATATAGTGCCATTATCGAGTTATTGCAGGATGCCATTTCACATGGTTTTCTCCCTCTTGAGGTATGTCTTGATTCACAGTTAGTGGTTTCACAGCTTAATAGCTTGTGTCATATTAGGGATCCGACATTATTATGAAGATTCTTACATGTGAGATTGTTGGAACGACAATTTGAGAACATAACATACATACATGTTTCAAGAATTTTTAATCATGTTGCTAACTCATAAGCTAACTCATGAGGGTTTGGGATTCGTTACCTATGTGTCCATATGCCACTCCTAGTGGTAGGGGCATGTTCAGATCTCTCTGAAAATCCATCCCTGCATAGGGGTAGTCATTGATGGCAATGATCTGCCACCGCCACCATGGAAATAATTCCATTGGGTAGGGGTTAGCCACCCTACCTTCGCCCAGTCTATGCATAACATTTTCCCAATGTCATTGGGTTAGATCTCAAACTCCATGTGGAGGAATTTCCACTCTATGGATTAGCCCCGATACACGCTCAAAGAATAACATGCTCAATATGCTACCGAAACCAAAGTTTCTCACCCTGCCCATCTTGTAGTCACTAAGCTATTGTTTCATGTTACTCAACAACGCAGTGCTCCAATAGTACACTGTGGGTCTCATACACTCCACCACATAGAACATCAATGGCCGCAAGGGCCAGTGGAGTGAAGCTAGGCCGACTATCTTGCTGAGTTCCAATAGTATGGCCTTCAGTCCTAGCACCTGGATCGATTTTATCGAGATTTGACTCCCAACCTTTTCCATGTCTAGAAAGAAGTACACTGCAATGTACTCATCAATAGTCAGGCCACCTCCGATCCCATGAGAGCGTATTTTTACCACCTCTCCTCATCAGGATAATCGAGTAATAAAGTATATGTGCTCAATCTCTATAGTGAAAGACATCCCGTCAATGTGAAAATATTCTGAGTCTGGATCCCAGTAATCCACTAGCATCTGCAGGAGTCTTGGTTTGTCCCTCAGGCTACCAAGACACCAAAACTTATACAAACCACATGCACATAGAGCTTGTTGGGCCATTAAGTCACCTCAAACAGCCTCTTCTACAACACCATGTTCCCGCTCCCTCCATTCTAGAACCATCCTCCACATAAAACATGATTTTTGGTCATTTGTTACCTTAAAAATCCTTATTCGCGACTGCATACGTGACTTTTTGCAAAACAGTCATGTATGTACACGGTTTTGCTAGGTTTTTCTGCAAATGACTAGCCCTATACGTGGGAAAAACCTCGATATCTGCGTGGGCCAAAACACCTACTTTAGATTCGCCTAGAAAAGAAAATCAACCATGGAAACTAAAAAAATTTGCATGAAATGGGAAGAGGAGGACATGAGGAGTTACCTAGAACAAACGGTGTTGAATTTTGCCAAACGATGCTCCAGGAATTCACGTTGGAAGTTTTGAACTCAAATGGGTAAAAATTTCAAATGATATGGAATTTTTGAATTTTTTACTATTTATAGAAAATTTTGAAATTTTTTACCCGCTTTTATAGTTTTTGGCCGTTTCTGACCATTTTCGACCATTTTGGAGTAATTTGATGATGTAAGAGACCATTTTGAGTGCCATTTTACCATTGTTTTGATTCGTTCATGCCGATTTCAGGTATTATGTCTAAACTGGCATATAGGTTAGGTTTCACATCTGTTTGCACTTTGCATGACCTTATGACCATTTCATTATAACCTTAGGTACAAACCCATTCTATCTTGTTATGGAGCCTCCTTGTTAATTTTAGAAGTGACATGATGTGAATGGTAGACCTTGAACATACATGGGTGCCCTAGTTAGATCATGTTTTGCATTTGGTTCCCATGTCGACATTTTTCCTTTAGGGTATGGGAGTCCTTTGTATAGTATCACCATGACTTTGCACAAGTGCCTCATACTCCTCTTGATATTTTTGCTGGCCTTTTTCCCTAGGACTCCCTTATGTCAAGTTGTAATTGCATTCTCATGATTTTTGCTTGCCTTATTAAGGCTTATGCCAACTTCCTTGACTTTGATTATCAACTATATAGCCCGAGCTTGTCTCATGTTTAGCCAAGCAGAGTCATTTTACATATCTTTTACAGCTTGATTCCCCATTTTTTACCGGGAGGGGACTTTCCCCCGAGTTTCATTATCCTGCACATGTTTCCTTGTATTGAGAATAGGTACGTTTCGCTACTTGGAACTACTTTGTTTGCCCCTTGACACTCATCTCCTCCTAGTCTGTAACTATAAAGCACTTTTATTCTTTTTCAATATTTTTAAAATATTTGAAAAAGTCCAAAAAAATAAAAAAACCAAAAATCCAGACAGGAAAAGATGTTATCTTTGGCACTAGTCAAGTCATGTCACCTTTGAACGAAGCACTATACATCACATCTGTTAATTGGGTTAGTAGTTTGACTTTAGGAGTTGTAATCGTTTCTATAAGTTTATGTCCACCCACTGGTTAAGATTCAAGTCCCTATGGAGCCTCTGTTGATGCCTCCTTTGTCGCAGAGATGTCCCAGTTTTGTATATTGAGTCTATGTTGCCTACTTTTAGTCACCATTTTCCTTTATGCTCTTGGTCGAAGGAAGTTGAAACCTAAGCCGGCCATTCCTCAGTTCTCTTGACTTTACATGTCAGCCATTCTCGGTACTGATACCAGTTTGTGCACATTATGATCGAGTCCTTCCACATTATACAACTTTGCTGAGTACCTCATGTTGGATGATGAGGGATGCCTTAATGCCATCCTTCCAGCGGATTTCATCCCATCGAATTCAAATAATTTATTTTGGGATAGGAATCTAGAGTCATTTTAAGTGCCTTGAGACTTGCAGTCATCAGTGGTAGGTTCTCTCTCCATCGACAATTTTGGGAATACATCAATGTCCCCTGATCGATGGATTCTTTGAAGTGTTCAACCTCAACACATTTATTCACACTTGTTAGTTTGCACTCTAGTACCTTGATTCCCATTTTCATTATCGGTGGGTGATCTCGCATATGTTAACGGTATACGTCAATGACTAGTAATCATATGATGGACTACTATGTTCAACCTTGACACCTCTATTCACAAAGTAGGACATGTAATCATAGTGGATTGTGTATAAGAACTTCCATATTGGTGGCATTTCATATATGCTACCGCCTTGATCATGCCAGTGTTCATGAGATTTCAGCTCTCGTGACTTGATTCCAGTGTATGTCAGATATCTTCAGCCATTATCAAGATCTTGATCCATTGTATATATTTAGTTTTCATGGATATCATGATCCTTCGTATATATTCATCATGGATATTCTGATCTATCTATATTGTATGTGGCGATGACCACACATGTCATATTTTGTATCATTCCTGTCCATGGCCATTGTAATCCTATATATCCAATACTGTTGTATGTACTTGTAGTCATGTGCAGAGTTTTGATTATTGTATTATACTATTGGATGGTTGGTTCTTCCACCTGGTTCTTCATCACTCCACTTCTGGGATGGACTTGTAATGTATTTCGGCCATCATATCACCCCTCGGACCTCACACATTAGGGGGCATCTGTTACAACTGATTTTACCACACATGGTGGATCACACATTTATGGCCTTCCCCATCCCTCTACAGACTCTTTGGACCCCATGGACCATTTTTGTACCTTTTATGTTTCCAAGATTATTCCTAAAAACATGCATTATTTTCCATACGCAACTTTTAAACCTATTCTCCCGCATATACGTGGATATGACCCTCAAACCTACGTACATCGGGATGTCTGCAAAAGGCCAAATAGTTTTGGAGTTTTCCTTGATGTGGATCTGAGTCACTTGTCTCTTGGATTTTCATATTCCTTTAGATCGCTCGGATTTGACCTTACGTTACCCCATTGAAGCACTATACAAGGAACCCTTTGGATACATTGAAAGGGGAGGAATTGCAGAGCAAGAAAAGTATAGTCCATTGTTACCAAATCTTATACTTGAGTTTGCATCCCTTTGTCTCTTGGAGCACTTTGTGTTCTTCCCAATCTTACATTTCCTTGTGAGCTTGCTATCGATATATGGAGGATTGAAGTGGTGGAGGCCTAGGTGGAGGACTCAGTTTCTCCAGTTCGCAGACGTCCTGATAGAGATTGTCACTATTGTAATCTCTGATTTAGATTAATAGAAATAACTTTTCTTTTCCAATAATGTGTATTTAAATGAATATTGAATCCATGGATGCTTTTAAATGCTTATATGTTATTGATTATATATTCTATAGTAGATCTAACACCATTATATAGCATGCTTGTCTTGTTTGCTAAATGTTGAGAGAACAAATTGCTAATACAAGCGAGATTGGAAAAGCTCAACGAGGATCTACATAAACCATCTGGAATAAGGTATGTTTTGAGATCCTTTAGTGTTAGATGTTTTATTTCTCTTTCATATGAAAAATGATTGATTTTTGTGGTTACTCTATCTATTGGGGTACCCCAAGCCAGAGGAAGTTTTCTCCATAACACCTTTGACTGAAAAGTATTCATATAAAGTCTCAATCCAAGGAAAGTCTTGGGGTTCTGATCTATCTTGGGGGAGTAATTATTCTACCTATTTTTCTCTCAAGTGAATTCTTGGAGAACAAGAAGACATGCATAGAGGAAAGAAAGTAACATACTGTAATCTACCAATCACACAGGAATCTTTGCAACAACATCAAACATTTGACTCTGCAAATTTATTATCAAAAACCTCAATGAAGCATAACAAAAAATTATCATGGGTTCCAAACCATTTTCCCCCTATGGAGGGTATATTTATAGGATCCTCGACCCTCAAGATCAACCTCAAAACAGTGCGAAAATACTTTTAGTATAATGATGAAAATCATAAAAAACAATGATCTGGGAGATCCTCAATTATCATGAAATCAAACAGAAAACACATGCAGGAGAATGTATGATGAATTAGTCGAGAAATTTCGATAGCATGGATGTTGAAAATGACCCTTCAGAGGGTTCCTTCCATGACCTGCAGCATTTTTCTCCATCTTTGTAATTTACCAACACAAACCATTTTGGACCGTAGGTCTCATACTGATATTCATTTCACATTGTGTATCTATGGTATGCAGAATTCATATGAAGTGATGAAGGTATTTCCAAGTTTCAATTCTTCTTTTCCCACCTTTACATCATCCCTTCCGCTTTTATGTTTTTCACACCATTGATTTGAGGTTTGCGAGAAACCCAAAATCTATTCAAAATCCTTCTCTTTTTTACTTCTGACATTCATATTTACCTTTACCTTCGAGATTAATATGGACCATTGATATGGATACGAATGGATTTTAGACCATATATCTGGTGGATATCAGGTATCGAAACTTCAACTTTTCATGCCCAAACCCTTTATCTTTATGGTTTCCAGTATCCGCCCTTCTTTCTTCTTTCCACATTGTTGATTTAATATGGCTTCATCTTTGACTGTTTGATATCGGATAGAGTAAATAAAAAATCAAGACTCTAGATCCTCAAGACCAAAACTTGTCCTTTCCAAATTTCGAACTTCACATCCCACGCTTCCTTCTTTCCATGTCGTTAATCTAGAGCAAAAAAATTATGGGTCGTTGGATCTATACATCGGAAGGAGGAAGTCATATTTAACACTTTTTGTAACTAAACCTTATCCTATCCCATACTTTCACTCCCTCTTTTCCTTGTGCGGGAATGGTTCCTGGCCTTTGATATTTTTCGTAGTGCATCTAGACCTTCCATCTCTTGTCAACAATTTCTCCTCATGGTGGATTTCCCCATTCATGAACATGTCAAGGTCAAAAATCATAATTCCTTCAAGTTTTTCGCATTCTTACTATGGAAATCCCCCTTACAACACCTACGGAACTTAATCAACAATATTAAGGGCTAGATGATATGAAAATTTTCAACCCTATTTCTCCATTTGATGGCCAAACCCTTCACTAAAAAATTAGAACAGATATGGTGCTGACAACCGGCCCCAACTCGAGATGATTTCCTGCTTACAAGGTGACAAAGAACCTTGTAGACCATGTTCCAAATCCATTAGGCGCCTCTAAGATTGCTGACTTCAAAGTTTTTACTTTTTTGTTTTTAACTTGTAAGTGAAAATAAAATAAAACTAGAAACATTGTTATCCCTTCAGATATTTGTTGGTGAAAAAAATTAAACAAATTATAACATATATCCAATGATTTAATTGTCAACCTGAAGAGAGCGTAATCTTGTGAGGCATAGACAAAATATATGCAGGGGCAGAGTATTGATAACTAAAATCGAATTAAGCTTGCAAAAGCAGGAAATGACATGAAAAAAAATCTAATCTAGAAAAGCAGGAAATTGCATGAAATAAATATAATCTAAGAAAGCATAAGATTGCATTAAATAAACTAATATAAACCAATCAACATTAAATTGTGAGATCACATAAAATCAATACAACTAATTCATAACCAAGACATTAAAATATGAAGAGATCAAAATATCTATTCGAAAACATGAAATCTATTACAACAGGATCAAATCCATGACTATCTCAAAAAGATGAACTAGTTCTCTATTTCTGTATCTCTATAGAGAGGCCTCTCTTTCGAAATGATGAAAGAGCACTGTTATTTATACATGAATAATTTGAATAACAAGATTACCAATACATAATTATAGATCCCCTATTCTCTCAACTTATCCCTTCAAATTCTCAACAAATACACTTTTCTCTCAACTCATCCCTTCAAGTCCTCCATGATATCTTGGATAAGATATTCCATCTCCATGATCTTGTCCTTTAAATTAGCCCACATATTGAAGATGAAATTCGAATTTGAGGCTAGGTGGTAACTTTTGAGCTTGTTAAATTCTTCAAATATACCTGTAATCATCACCAAACTCACCCAACTTTGAGGTATAATGAAAATATGTTATTTTCTTAATAATTAACCACAAATTCACTCAAAATACTAAAAAATAAATGATTTGGAAAATAAAAAGGTACTCATATTTATTCATGAAAATGGGATATTAATGGTCTTATGGAAGGACAAAATAGGAATAAGGTGACAAATGATATATGAAAGATAAATAAAAATGTGGTATTTTTGCGACTCAACATTCCTCCCAACTTAATTTGTTGCATGTCCTCACGCAACTATGCATTGATTCTCTTTAAAACTTTTGGCTTTGTAGCTGAGGCTTTACATGATGATGGTGTGTAACAGTAAATCATTCCTGATTTGAAATGCATGAGTGGCAGCAATTTTCCTTATGGTTGGTTCTTGTGTGACAACCATAAGTATAACAAATGTTTGTTCTTGTGTTAACAACATTCACTCATTTTACTTGTAATTTTGATGCAATACATAATATTTAAAAGTATACATGCATTAGAATCGTATGAACCATCAATGTATATTAGAAATCCTTTTCTTCATTTTATGAATCATGCAAATATATATAGAAATGTTTACAAAGCATAGTTTGGGAAAGACATGTTGGTTAATTGTAAATGATATGATGAATATGTAAATTGGTAATGAATATCCCCCCCCTAACTTAAGATGTATTAGGTTTACGAAAAGTACAAAGGGAATGTAGTGAGGGAATTTTCTAAATTCATTCATTTTCTAGCATTTAAGGAATTATATGGTTAAAGGTTAGAAAAAAACATACCTGCACTTACCCAAAAAGTTGATGAACTTATGCATTAGGAATGTGGATGTTGCTGCTGAATAATAGAATGTAAAGTGAAGGATATGAACTGCTACTTGGTTGGATAAAGTAAAACATGAGAGCTGAAAGTAGAACTGGGGTACTCTCATATGGCTGAAGTATGCTACTGTAAAATTGTTGATGGATTCATGCAAATTATATAGTCTTCACCTACTACAAAACTTGATGGTACAATTCTTACCATGCAAATAAATGTGTCGATGTCGAACATGGAAAGAAGTCATTGGATTACCGACCATTAATTGATGTTGTTAACCAATGTGAGGTAAACTCACCATTGATGTCAATGAGTTCAAAGGTACCTAAGTACATTGTACAAAGTGTGAATAAATGAGTTGATGTCGAGCCACTTGCAGGAACTAACGATCAAGGGACATTGATGCATTCCCATGATTGTTAGTGAGAGAACTTCCCATTAAGGGATGCAAGCCTAATGGTACTAAAAATGAACTCTAGTCTCTATCCTAGATAGTGTGCTGAGGTCAATGGGGCAAGACTTGTTGAAAGGTGGGCCCTAAGGAATCCCATATCATTCAACATGAGTTGTACATAATGAGTGGTAGGACTATAGACGAAAGATATGAGAGTCAAACCGTTTTTATGGAACGAACAACAAAAAAATGTAGTCATGGAAAGGAAGCTAAATGGTTTTATTCAGAAGGAAAAAGATAAACTGAAAATGAGGAAAATGTGTGCAACTCATAAAGGTGGACATGCAGGAAGCTATGATGTATAAGGCAGAAAAAGTAGACTCTAACATGGATGACTAATAATCTTAAAAGGAAAAAGGGTAAGTAATCACGACATAGTGTAATTAGTTTTTGAAAGGATTCTTAATGGAAGCAAAATGTCATGACATACATAGTGGAAACTCAACTTCTCCAAGCTTTAAATGGAACATTTTTTTCTGAAAATTTTCTGTGATTCTGGAAATTACTTATGCATGCGATTCGTTCGTCTTTAAACCTGAAAAAGGTTAGCATTTCCCTACAACAAACTGATGAGCACATTGAAAATACAAGAAAACATGTGCTTAAGGAATGTTAAAGAAAAATAAAAATGCTTTTATACCTTAGAATAGCAACGCTTCAAGTCAAAACCTATTTCGGAGTGACATGTGAAAACAAGTTAGCGCAACAATCATAAAATCTAGTTTTAATAATGTTCCAAGTTCATTTATAATTTTAAATTTTATTACCTAATGAGTTTTATTTATATGTATATTTTTTTAAATTTTAATTTAATTTAATTTTTAATTTTTTTATTGTTATCATAATTCTTTTATTATTATTTCTTTTAAGGTGTTTTGTATAGATATATATATATATATATTAAATTTGATTTATTTAAAAATCAGATTTTTATGTGCTTTATTACTATTTAAATCCTACTTATACAAAAATTAGTGTGTCTTTATGTAATGATTGAGAAATAGAGAGAGAGAGAGGGTCGAGCCCTCTAAAAGTAGACTATCTTAATGATCCGGAATAGAGAGGAGTGTGCAAAATAACCGATTTCTATGCAGGGATGATTTTAAGGAACCATACTTATTCAAAAGTGTATAAATGTTGGCAAATATTACCAATTCTTAAAACGCCAACTATAAAATGATTGGAGATATTTTTCAAAAAATGTTTTCATTTCCAACGATTTTATATCGTTTATATAATAATTTGGTGATTTTGAGCATGAAAAATTTTTACCCCTTCAAAATTGGGTGAAATAGGGCTTCAAAAAATGCAAAATTGCAAATCGTTTTTGGGAGAAAAACATGGAAAAATAGCCCACTGGGCTAAAATTCGCCCCTAAAATTATCCCTATTTCTATGGTAAATTCGAGAGCTTGAAACCAACACCTAATATGAAAGAAATGCAACTTGGTATTTGTTATTGCATAATCATTTGCAGGCATGTTTTATATTGAAAAAAAAACCTACCTCCCCTAAACGGAACATTTTCCAGGTCCCACTGTGCAAAAATAAAAATCAAGAAGAAGGCTAAGCTGCAACAGCGGTTGTCTTCGATTTCAAAGAAGATAAAATAGACTGTAATTTAAACCTTTTTTATATTGGACTCTCATTGTAAAAACCTTAAATGCACTCCGTTCTTGTCATAGATGTGTTGGGCTAAGTGTGAAATGTTTGAAAACTAATGTCTCAACATTGCCAACTGTTGTGGAGTTATTTTCATAATTGCTGAAATTTACCATTCTACACATTGCTATTCAAGCGTGTAGGATTCTGAATTGGTGGTTGTGGAGGTGCTATAAAACTCACTTGTCATCGTGTTGACAACCCGACACTAAATGAGTTTACTACTTGTTTTTTTATATCTTTACTTCCTAGCCTAAGGGATTAGGAATGCAAACTACCATCAATTTTATCTCGTCTTATCAGCCTAACTACCCTCTTTTATTTATCGGCTACCTTGTTTGACTGTGGAAGCGATAATGTTTATTTATCTGGAAAGGATAAGCAATCGAGGAAGGATATTAGAGATTTTCATTTATTGGTATTAGTTACTACCTGATTTTTTCGTTCACAAAAGTTAGCAATGTAATTTTGCTGCTCTAGAATAGAATAGGGTTTCTATTATTATCATAACTATAGGATTTTATTACTCTTCCTGCATAATGAATCGGTTGTATGCACCACCGATAAACTAAACTTAATTTAGCGTGACAAAATATATAAGATGATACATTACTCTTTCCTACCTCAGCCCAAATCATGCATGCGACCTTTGTATGTCCATCATGTGTACTTGTCGGAACACGTTCCTCTTCATTCGAAACCTGACCTCTCCTCTATCAGCAATTATCCCACATGAGCAATTATGCCTGTATTGTGATTCAATATCTGTTCGATTTTGAAGTGTTAGAATGGGTTGGTTTTCAACTCAAAAACTCATGAGAATTGTACCCGTGGATTCTATTTTTCGAATAGGTAGGCTATTCCGTCATTTTGCAGAGATTAACATTCCATGAATACACTGTCTCTGAGGTGATTTGCAGTTTTCATCTTTCGTTTTATTAAACTGGATCCGATTGGTTGATGTAGAAGCTCAGTAAAAATACAACAACTTTCCATAAACTGGGTCTCTTCTTTAATTCAATTATCGAGAATGTGTGTATATTTTCTTTCTCTATTATTTTATAACAATTTCTTGTTCAGTAGTTAACAGTTACAGAAAAGAAGAGACCAATGCATAAAAATTCAGTTGAAATAAATTAGATGTCATAACAAGCTATAAACACTGTAATTGTATCAGTTATTTCATAAAACGACATGTGTGCATATGTGAGTTCTTTTATGCTCTATGTTGCTCGTGTACACATTTTTATGAGCATTTCTCATATATAGGCTTATATCAAAGAACTATTCAGCCTCTCTTATGTTGTTGCAGATGTGTGCTTCTTTATCTCATCCCCGAGATGTTTCATTTGGTTATATTACATAGTGTCATTTTGTTAATTCACGTTTCACGAGGAGAGACATACATAGTTCACTATACAGAGAAAATTTCCTGGTATCAGTGGTATGGGGAAGATCTATATTGTATACAACTTGATTTTGAGCAGTTTCAAATTTCTCGAGGTGACACTAGGTCTCGAGGTAATCATGCATACTGAGGCAGATTACTGGATATTATTATGTATGTACAGAGCTATTGCAATACCTCTAGAAATGTGGCATTCTTTAATTCATTTATAGGTTTTCTCAGATGATATTTTCAGTTTCCAATGGTAAAGAGAAAGAAGGGTGTAAAACTAGCCACATTATATCAGAATTTCCCTTCACCATCGTACTTATGATTTATGAAGCAACGATCGACTATGGGTAGAGGAAATGGAAAGATCGATCATTAAATTTATGGATACACATGGAAAATTTGGTTGGTTAATTGTTTTCTTTAGTGATCCACAATCTCGTAATTACTGGCAGGAAATTTAAATTCCTTCAGTCTATTCATTAGATTGAATGAGTTATTGAATTCAACTAAAAATAGAACTGGTTGTTAGCCATCCAAAAATGGAACGTAAAGGATCTCAAAATCATGGTGAGAAGACAAGCATGATATCCTTCTCTTCGCGTTAAGCACAAGAATTGGTTCCATGCACCATGATTTGTTGAACTATTAATTGGTTGTGGTTAAGGATTTTAATGTGTTAAATTCCAATCCTACCAAAATTTAACGTGAATTACGATCATATGGTTATGAGGGATGGATTAGATAATCATCAATTGGGATATGACGTTCACCCATAAAATTATTTATGACAGCGAGTGTGTTCATCCAGATTTCAATTGCTGGTCAATATCCAAAACCCTTCATGAGCATAATATCCTCTATCAGGTGGATAAAGCAAATATATATCCTATAAAGGCACTATCATCCTGAATCAATAAGATCAGTTCACTTTAGATCAGCTCAAAGGAATCCAAGAACTAGTTTTGCAAAAATTCAATATTTCATTTTCAGTTTTAATTTTTAATTGTTTTAATCAACTTTGCGGGTATGAAGTTGGGATTGATGAAAAATACATGCGCATTCCACTCTATGTGTCAACAAATAATGGGTGGCAATAGATGGCGAACAAATTTGCAGGCTCACAAATCCAAGAAATCTCGTTTGTAAATTTCTTTTGATTGCAGGTTTTACTCCAGGTTTAGCATGCAAAAGTGGAACAAGTGAAAAGATAGGATGTACACGCATGGTTTTAGAATTCCTTTTTATTATTATTATATATTCTTTTATATGTTTTATTTTATTTTATTTTTAATTTATTCATTTGTTTCTAAATTTTTGCAGGTTTCAGTCTATACAGATCGAAAGATGGGATTTTGTACAGATCAAAAGATAGGCTGAAGGATGGGTAGTTTGATTTGGTATTTCAATTTTTTATGATATATATATATATATATATATA
>LPNX010058144.1:869681-893746 GCA_001517045.1 Pseudotsuga menziesii
TATTTCAAAAAAAAAATGTTAAAAAAAATAAACAAACATTTTAAAACAAAGAACTATATGTAGGAAAACTATAACTAGTATATATATTTTTTTATTTTTTATTTGTTCATAGATTTAAAAGAAACTAGCTCCTACTGCTTCTTTTTTTTGTTATTCCTAGAATAATTAAAAATTATTTAAAAAAAACAAAAGTTCAGAATGAAAATGAATCAAGATTTCATATTTTTTTAGATTTAAAAGATTAAAATTATTATTATTTTTAATTCCTAATAAAATTAGAAACAAAATAGTAATTAAGACACAAATGAAAATTTTAGCAAACAAAATCATTAACGAAAATTAAAGCATCCTACATGCTAATTTTAAATTGGAAATAAAACTAAAACCTACCTACTTTACTTTAATTAAAAATTAAAGATTATTTACATAAAATGAAATTTTCAATGTAACCATCTATCTACCAAGAGTAAACAAAGATTAAGATTTAATTTTGAAAAACTAAATCTAGAATATGCGGTAATATGGAAAATTAATAAAATAAAGGTGAAAACGAAACCAATTTATCCTAGTACTTGCCTGCTAACATTGTTCGATGTAGCATGTATTTGCATGATATTCTTAATGATTTTGATCACCCGAGATCCCCTCCTCATCCTTCTCAATTTTATTCTCACATAATTCCTCCTCATATGATGTGCATAATTCTTCAAATGTCGATTCTTCTTTTACTTTCGGAGTAGTAGTAAACCTTTTAGCTACTATTAAGATCTCCTCTTATTGAGAAGAGGAGATCCCTACTTCTGCTAGGATCTAGGTGAGCTTCTCTAGGCATACTGTAACAATAATAACAAATATGTTAAATATTAAGTAGTGATATCTAATACTAGGTTAAGGGATGTGGACCTTCATTTATGGCTGTCCACACAATATATAAGGGTGGAAACAAATTGTAATATATCATCTATCATACATCTTATTTTACATTACTTTCCCTTTATGGCATTTATACGTTACTTATACTGGTTATTCTATTATTAAGGAAATTTGTTCATTTCAGGTCGTATCAGAGCCTCATTTGGATTATCTGGGCCTTTGGCCTTAATTCTCAGACCTTGTCTGATTTTTGGCTTATAGCCTTATTTTAGGGTTTCCCTAAAATATTGAACATTGTCCAAAACAAAAAGAAAAACGTAAAAAAAGATAAAATAAAATAAAAAAGTAAAAAAACAAAAGAAAAGAAAAAGAAAAGTAAAAAAACAAAACATAAACTAAAACAAGCACATGGTTTTGCTTTCGAGCTTCAACCAAGTTTTACTTTGATTTGAATTATTATAATATATTTATAATAGTTCAATTTTTTGTTTTATTATATAAAATAATAAAATAAATTTTTTTATTATATAATAATTAATACAATAATTAATTATTATTTAAAAATAAACTATATGTTAAACTATATATATAGTATATGAAAACATTAATAATAATAATTTATCAATTAATTAATACTTATATTATAAAAGAAAAGGGAAGAAACAAAAAAAGGAAAAGAAAAAATAAATAATATTATTGAATATTATTTTTGGAAAAAAGAAAAAAAAAGGGGGTTATTTAACCTAATCAAAGAAGATCTTCTATCATTAAAAAATGGAAAGAAAAGAAGGCTATACAATCAACTGAAATCCACTATCAAACAAGAAGACCAATTCGAAAAATTGGAATTCAAGAAGTCATAGCGACTATGATACCAAAATTACAATCACAGTTACGGGCAGTTTCGAATGAGCTAAAAGAGTGAAAAATTGCCAATAATAGTCTACTATTCGAAATCGACAAACAGAAACTAAGGATTACTACCTCGGAAATGAGTATTGGATTTTTGGAAGATAGTAAAAGAAAACTCATAGAAAGGCTAGCAGATAAAGACGAGAAAATATCACGTCTGGAAGGCATCATTCAAAAACTTGACGACCATATAATAAAGTCAAAAAAATTCGAAGAACATCCATACCAGAATATTATCTAATTGGAAGAAGAAACTAGTCGTCTTAACAAAGTCGTCATCAACAAAGAAGATGAATTGGTGCAAGTACATGAAAAGTTAGGAAATCAGGAAACAGAATTACATCATCATCAACAACAAAAAGAAAGACTCCAACAACAACATGACGATAGCAAGAAGACACATAATTTGGAATTGACAAAAGTCAACAAGGTATTATCAAACAATACCGAAGATATTTGTCGACTACAATATCATAACAAAACACTGATTACAAAAATAAAAAAATTGAAAAACAGTAGCAAGAGGGAACACTCCAGTGAAGACCTCGAAGGAAAAATACTGGAAAAGAAAGAAGAAAACTAGTTTCTAAATAATCGTAATCAGGAACTACAGAATCAAATCAAGGAGTTAGAAATTGAAAAAACGTTGCAAGATGAAAGAATCGAAAAGATTCAGAATCATAACAAACTACTGGAGAACCAAGAAGCACAAATCCAAGAAAATGCACCTAAAAATCAAATCGAGGAAGTGAATACAGTCCTCGCTGCAGTCCAAAAGAAAGAAGAACAAACAACACCTACACCTGACAGACATCCTAATTATAATCTTCATTTTTACCAATGACAAGGTCAAAATGAATATTCACAAAAGACTTATGTGGACTTGGGAAAATATCGACATACTAAGCAATAATTGAGATGAATCGTCCCACAAAATGATCTCAGAGCTCTAATAAAAATAGATATAGGATGGACTACAGAAGATACGATGTGACAATTCGCCTGTGGAATCTGTAACTCGCATCGAATCATTTCCTCAAATGTCACAAATACAAAAAAAAAGGATCCCAAGAGGATCATTCAAAGGAAATCAGACATTGCTATCAATACATCTTTGAGGACAAAGCTTCCCTTAAGGGGAAGGCAATGTAACAATAATAATAAATAAATTATATATTAACTAGTGATATGTAATACTAGGTTAAGGGACATGGACCTTCATTCATGGATGTCCACACAATATATAAGGTTGGCTACAAATTGTAATCTATCATCTATCATACATATTATTTTACTTTACTTTCCCTTTATGGCATTTGTACCTTACTTATACTAATTGTTCTATTATTAAGGAACTTTGTTCCTTTCACCTATGCCCATCCTAAAATTATTTTACTGGAATCAAATCAAGTGCTATAAAAAAAAAATTACATGACAAGCACAAAAATGGGTACTAAATGAGTTAGCACAAAACGAGTGCAAAAACAGAAATAAAAAGTGCACAAAAATCTGTACAAAACAAAATGAACAGATACAAAGTTAAAATCAGGTTAGTATGAAATAAGGGCTAGCCCAAAAATGAAAGCAATCCAACTTTACACTTCAAAACTGTAAAAGAAAACTTGCATAAAAACAAACTTGGATTTGCAGAAAATGAAAAAACACTCTTGTAGGAAAAGTAAATACTTTGCAGAAAAATAAACATGCTTGAGAAAACAACAAGGCTTTGGGGTGACCCACTAAAGTGGATGCATCTGTCTGTTACACCACATAAATTCTGTAGTCAGTTCTCCCTTGCGTCTTACCATTTCCCCTCCCCATTTCTATGTAATAAAAACAAACTATCTACCTATCTAAACTATGATCCCTTTTAGCACCTCCCTGGCAATGACGCCAAAATGTTGGTAACAACATTAAACAAATTATAACATATATCCAACAATTTAATTGTGAACCCGGAGAGAGTGTAAACTTGTGAGGTACAGACAAAATATATGCAGGGGTAGAGTATTGCCAACTCAAATTGAATTAAGCTTGCAAAAGTAGGAAATGGCATGAAAAGAAATCTAATCTAGAAAAGAAGAAAATTGCATGAAATAAATCTAATCTAATAAAGCATAATATTGCATAAAATAAACTAATATAAAACAATCAACATTAACTTGTGAGCTCACATAAAATCAATACAACTAATTCATAACCAAGACATCAAAATATGAAGAGATCCAAATATCTATTTTAAAACATGAAATCTATTACAACAGTATCAAATCCATGACTATCTCAGAAACAAGAACCAGTTCTCTATTTCTCTATATCTATAGAGAGGCTTGTCCTTCAAAATGAGGAGAGAGGACTCCTATTTATACATGAATACTTTGAATAACAAGATAACCAATCCATAATTACAAATCCACTATTCTATCAACTTATCCATTCAAATCCTCACCAAATCCACTTTTCTCTCAACTTATCCCTTCAAATCCTCGATGATATCTTGGATAAGATATTCCATCTCTATGATCTTCTCCTTTTAATTAGCCCACATCTTGAAGATGAAATTCGAATTTGAGGCTAGGTGGTGACTTTTGAGCTTGTTAAAGTATTCAAATATACCTGTAATCATCACCAAACTCACCCAACTTAAGGTATAATGAAAAAATGCTATTTTTCTTAATAATTAACCACAAATTCACTCAAAATACTCAAAAATAAAATATTTGGAAAATAATAAGGTAACTGATATTTATTCATGAAAATGGTGGATATATGATGGTCTTATGGAAGGATAAAATAGGAATAAGGTGACAAATGATATATGAAAGATAAATAAAAATGTGGTATTTTTGCGACTCAACAATATTAGGGCTTTCTCTTTGGGCTTCAAATATTCTGGCTTCACCATGTGTAATGTTAGAAATGTAAAAAAAAAGAAAAAATATATACCACTATGATACAAAAATTACTTCCTCTTCCAAGACAGATAATGCTTAATATACCTCCCATATACTGGCCCCTCTTTTCAGTTGATATCCATCCCAATGATGTAGAAGAGATGCATTATATCCTCTGTATGTTGCTATGATGTAGGGGCCTACCCACATGTGATCAAATTTTCCATGTTTAACTTGGCTAGGAGCATCCCACTTCAAGACCAAATCTTCAATATAGAAGTTTTCTTCTTTGAGTTTTCTGCCAAAGGTTTTCTTGATTCTTTTTTGATGTAACTATATGTTGTCGTATGCTATGTCCATTACTTCATTTAATTCTATAATCTCGTTAATCCTTCTTTGCATATGGTTGGGTTCATCTTGCTTCTCCTGCAATAGTTTCATGACTGGTACACCCAAGGATGCTGGAAAAACCACCTCATCTCCATATACTAGTTGGAATAATGACATTCCAATTGCTCTTTTAGTGGTAATTCTATCAGCCCAGAAATCATATATCAGCTTTGTGTGACAGGCCCTTTTGATATCCTCCAACAACTTCTTAATGATTCTTACCAGGATTTTGTTTGAGGATTCATCCAACCCGTTGCCATGTGGGTAATATGTAGTGGAATGATTTATCTTAGTATAATACATGTGACATAAGTTTACCATTTTCTTGGACTTGTAAGTAGGAGAATTATTTGTTACAATTCTTATACGACAAAAAAACCTGGACAAAATGTTCTCTTCAAGAAAACCCATTATCATTGCATCTGTCTCTTCTCATAGGGATTTATGCAATCCACTTTGTGAAGTAGTCAGTTGCTTTTAGGATCCATTTGTGTTGTAAGAGGAGTTGGGATTTATTTCCCCAATGAAGTCCAGTGCCCACTGCTGAAAGGGGATTTCTAATGATATGGGATTTAGAGGGAGTGGGACTACTTCTCTTTTTCCGTCAAATATATGGCACTGGTGACAGGTAGTAGTTTACTTGTAGGAATATGAGAACATTGAAGTCTAGTATAAAATAACCCTCAAAATATTGTTGGAAGTCACCTTCCATGAGTGTTGTCTACCACAGTCTCCCTTGTGAAAATATGTCATTGTGTTTTTAGCTTCGTTTTCCAAGAGCCAGTTGAGTAGCACACCACCAAGATCTTTCCAATAGAGGTATTCGTTCAAAATAAAGAACTTAAAAAACATTAACTTTATTGATTTAGCTATTGTCTTGTTCAATCCCATAAGAGCCTATAAATTCTGCAACACATATACAATATCATAATACCAAGGGGATACAGAGTAAACAAGCATTTCTCTGGATCAGGGTGATCAAAATGACCGGTTACGAAATTGAGCTGTGATGATTCACAGTTTGAGTTGGTGATCATCTTTGCAATCCCCTCCCCTTTGATCAACTTGGTGGGATTGATTTCAATGTCATATTCTAATAACACAGCAATCCACTTTTCTCTCTTTCCTTCTAGGTCTAGCTATGTAAGGATGTCCTTCACTACATTACTGGGAACAGAGACAATGATGTGTAACTAAAGAATGTAAAATCTGAAATCCTTTAAATTCTTGACTAAATCATATGCATGTTTCTCCATGATATCATACTTTGATTCCCCATCCCTCAGCATCTTACTGAAAAAGGCTATAGGTTTATCAACACCTTGATTGTTCTTCTATAATAGTACTCCAGTGACGGTGTGGTCAGAAGCATAAGAAAAAATTAGAAAATAATTCGTAAAGTTTGGGATTACCAGAATAGGCACGTCTGTGATATCTTGTTTGATATCTTTGAAATACCTCCTTTCCTCTCTGGTCCATTTGATCTCATGGTATTTCTTTAACATGTTAGTGATATTCATCAAAATTTCAGAAAAACTAGGAATGAATTCTCTCAAAAAGTTTACCTGCTCAATGAAAGATTGTACTTCTATTTTTCTTCTGGGATATCCCCCCTTTAGTTGAGCACAAATCCTTGTTGGGACAATCTTTATACCATCCTTAGAACTAATGTGTCCCAGCATCTTTCCTTTATCCAATGCAAAGTTTGACTTTCTAGGGTTCAAGGGTATTCCATACCTTTTGCATTCCAAGAAAAAATTTTCCAAGTGTTCGAGATGCTCTCTACCAAACCTTGAATATTATATAATTTCATCCATGTATACCACTACAAATGTTTCTTTTTACTCAGCAAACACAATGTCCATAGCACACTAGAAAGTGGTTCGTGCATTCACTAGCCCAAAACACATTTTGGCATACATGAAGGTACCCCATGGTGTAGTAAATGTAGTATTCTCTTGGTCCTCTGGAAATACTTTGACTTGGTTGTATCCAGAGAATAAACCCGTGGTTGATATTCTCTCAGACCCCACCACCTTCTGTAGAATATGCTCCATCTTAGGAAAATGATAATTTTCTTTCAGATAGATTTTGTTTAGGTTTCTGAAATCATTGCACAACCTGATCTCACCATTCTTCTTTCTGATAGGTACTAGATTCTCTACCCACTTAGAAAACCTCAGAGAAACTATGATCTTGGAATTAAACAACTTTATAATCTCCTTTTCAATGACATGAAATAATAGAGGATTGATTCTTCTCAATTTCTTCTTGAAAGGTATTTCACCTGGCTTTATAGGAATTGTGTGTTGTATGATTGATGTATCATACTCCTTCAGGCATTCATAGCTCCAGGAGAATACATCTGTGTATCTATTCATTATACTGAAAAATTATTGTTTTTCTTTGGAAGGTAGATTATTTGATAGTTTGATGATTCTGGTATTTTCCTCAATTCCTATGTTCTTTTCTTTGATTGTATCATCGACATGTTTCCTCTTGGGTCTCTAGTCACATCATTCTAATGAAACAAACTGTCTAGTGAGATCAGCCCTATGGTGACGTGATTACTCTTCAATTGAACTATATCTTCCCCCCTTGGTGAATTCTTCAATTTTTTGTTTACATCCAGGGATTATTTTAAGGAACCATACTTATTCAAAAGTGTATAAATGTTCGTGAATATTACCAATTCTTGAAATTCCAACTATAAAACGATTGGCAATATTTTTCAAAAAATATTTTAATTTCCAAAGATTTTATATCGTTTATATAATAATTTGGTGATTTTTAGGGTGAAAAAATTTTACCCCATCAAAATTGGGTGAAAGAGGGCTTCAAAAAATGCAAAATGGCGAATCTTTTTTGGGAGAAAAACATGGAAAAATAGCCCACTGGCCTAAAATTCACCCCTAAAATTATCTATGTTTACAACACTGTTTACCTCATTGTCTTCAGCATCTACGAGATTTTCAGCATTATTATCTTCATTAGCTATTTGGGTATTTACAAAATCACTAGATAATTCTAAAAAACTTTTTATCTGCATTTCATCCTCAAATACCTGCAAGTATTTGGAATTATTTGGTATGGAAGGTATATTTATAATGTCAACCTTATACTTCTTTTGCAAATAGTGGGAATTTTTGATTTTCTAGCAGGAACGTCTAAGGAGTCAGCCACTGTGTTTTCATATCTGGGGACCAGTCTGATTGTATGTTCAGTAAAATAATTACCAAACATCACCCATAGTTCATTTCTATAGGCCCTCATTCTGGGATTACTTGTATGATAGCTATCATTTACTTGATTTATCACCAGCTCTAAGTCTCCTATGGCTTCTATCCTTTTGGCTAACATATATTTCAAAGCATGCATCCCTAACAACAAAGCTTCATACTCTGCCACATTGTTAGTAAATTCAAAGGCCAACTTATAAGACAGAATTTCAAAGTCCTTGATGGGAGAAATGATATATACACCTCCACCAACACCAACCTTAGCCACTGACCCATCAAAATACATGGTGAAGATACCTTCTTCTTTCCCTTTCCTTTCTAAAGATTCGTGTTTCTTTGCAGACTATTTCTCTTCCTTAGCTTCAATGGGTATAGGTTTTTCAAGATCATAGGGAATACCATCATTGAAGAAGATTGAATACATGTCTATATCAATAACATATACAGCATGAGTAATAAGTGATTCTTGGTTGCTGACCACATAGGGGAGCCTTTTCTCATTGTACAGTCTCTTATTTCCACAAATATCAAGAATGGTAGCATAGGACATGCCCATATGCAAACTCATCATCTACCACCACCACTTCCATTACTACAGTATTGGATGGCATTTTAGTCAATGTAGCTACCATATATTTAATTATTCCCGACCATTTTACCTTCATAGAATCAAATGATTACAGATATTTATAGGGATGAGTGATATCCAAACCCAGAATCTCTACCACTCCATTAGGCATTAGGTTGTCAGAGGCACCAGAATCAATCATATAATTATGTACAATCATGCCATATACATTCAGACTCAAGTAAAAAGGAGGGGCTTCTTCATCATCTACAATTTCAAACTTAGACCCAAAAACAATGGTAGGGGTGTCATCATCCACCTCTAAGATATTAGGCTGAAAATCCCCCTGGTTCTTAACCATGTCTGATATCTTATTTATGTACTCTATGTTTCTTAACAACTCATTGAAAGGAATGGACACTTTTAGTTTGGATAACTTTGTCTGAAATTTAAAAGTGGAAAAACATTTATGTACATTCACTAGAGCTGGTTGTCTAACCTCTTTTACTTTCTTTACCTTATTTACGGGTTCTTTCTACACAACAAGCTCTTTATATACAATGGGTTCCTTTTGTCTCTCTTTTTTTTCTTTTCAATATTTTTTTGATTGCTAGAAGGTTGGTTTTGATATAACCTTCCTTTGTTCATTGTGACATCCCTAGTCCTTAGTTTCAGTTTTCTCTGAACATCATCAGTACCATGTAGGCACCCCTTTTGGTACTATCCAAATTATTCCTCCAATTCCTTGTTTACATCCTCATGGGAAAATACATTATGTTCTTCTTCTATAAGGTATATTTTAGGATCCAAATCACCTATAATACCCCTGTTTTGACCCCATTTGCATTAAATGTATCTGATGTATATATTGTAGTTAATAATGGTGTGGAGCTAAAAGAAAAAATCCCCACCATGGATGATCATTTTTATTTTTCGGCGATTAATTCGGTGCCGCTGGTATTTTTTGCTAGCCAGGGACATTATGATTTTTAAATCATCATGTAAATATGTAATTAATTAAAATCCCACAAACAACTATGTCAATGCAACAATAATGAGATGGGGGCATGATTCCTAAGGATAAGGGGGGATAAATATTTAACCTTTGAGGGCTAATGGGGAAAGCCAAAATGTCAAAGGGAGAACCCACCAAAATGTCAACTACCTTTCTTGTCTTATTCACCCAATCATGTATTACTGCCAAAAGTTGGTTGAGTTGGTTATTGCATGGGATGGGTAACGTATGGCAGCCCAAAATTCGAATTCGAGAACCCATCAGTTTTGGGAAATGTATTTTAACTCCTTGGGCATGTAAAAAACAAACGACATATTCCATTCTACAATGCTTTCATGTTTTTCATATTTTCCTAACCATTTTTCCTTCACATGAGCTCTCTCAGGCATTCAAAACTTCCTATGTGTGAAACCATTCACTTTTTTGGTTGTTACCTCATTTTGCTTAGGTTGGGAAATCATTTTTTTGGGTGATTATCCATAGCTGAGTTTTCTTCCCCATGTTTTGCTGAATTTTGCCTACTTTTTCCAAGATGGAAATCATTTTCTGGTAATGCCTAGTGAGGGGAAGAAGAGACCCAGTGTTTTGGGTGTTGTTGAGCCCGTTTTGGCCACGTTAGGGCCAAAACATCCCTAGAAATTGAATTGTTGTTAGGGGGCTATTTTACCCATCCTAGAAATTCATTTTTCTTGCCCATACTATTTTTATTCATACCCAAAAATCATATTGTGTTGTGGGTGCATATTTTTTCCTTGGCCTGCATTGAATTGGGAGTGGAAATGGGGTCTGAGTCTGCTTGATAAACCTAGTGTTTGCAGGACACTCACATACAGAGCTAGAGGGCTGGCCTTCTTCTTTACACCCCCTGATTAGAACTGGAAGGGAAGGCATATCTAGAGGGACTTTGTAGTAGAGAAGGGGATGCTTCCTTGTGTTGGGTATGTGTGGATGTCTTAGAAGTCAGGCTAGTTCTGGTGCATGTGTCCATATCTCTTGGATTGAGCTCATTGTTGGAGACATTTACTATCATACACAATCTTTTTGGTCAAATTGGCCTATTTAAACCACTATCCTAAGTATAATTTACATTAGTGGAGCATTAGTTTCCATCACCCAATCACACCCACACCTACCTATAGTCAAGGAAGCTAACTGGAGCACTCCTGGGGTGATTTGAGTGATATTAATGCACCTAATTGCTAATTGGTGGTTACAATCAGTTCAACCAGTAAGTTTAGGTGCCTCCTCTCATTAAATATTTTATTTAATGATTATTTATTATTATTTAATGATCTGGAGTCAAAAGGGCACCTCCACCAACTTCTGATGATCAGTTCAGCTTTAGTTAACCTCATCGGGGTTCATTGAGGTCATGAAGCACTAACACTTGATGGTTGGATTTCTATGACATGTGTTGGATCTCTTTCAGTTGAGATTCATTCATTTATTGTACTATGACTTCAGTTAGGGTTTGGTGAGTCAATTAGGGTTTTGGTCAAGTGGTTAAGTGAGTGTGATTGAATGGCTGATAGTCAGTTAAGCCAGACTCACTCATGATTTCAAATTGCCTCCTTAGGTATTCGAATTTCTTATTGATTCAAGCTATTGCTTGACATTGGTATTGTAACCATTAATTGTTTATTAAATATACAGAGAGGAAACCAATTTTGGTTCTGATTAACACCATTTCATGAGTTATTTGTTGATTATTCTTTGATGAGATTGATGCTTTGTTCCTATATCAATGTGCAAGAATAATATGGTATTAGAGCATATGGTAGGACAAAGATCTATCTCTCAAAAACAAACTTTTTGATGGATTTCTCCATGGAAAGTGAGCAATAGCTCAAAATTCCAGCACTGCACCAGAAGCCAAGGCTTACCACTCAATATCCCAAGTAAATAACTTGTTGATCAAGCTTGCTTGATTGACTATCCTGGGTGTGATGAAAGCCTAGAATGTGTAGGCTTTCCGACCTTATTTTTCCCTTTCTATTTTGATTTTCAGGTTTCTAGAGGTGAAGCTTTCACTACAGCACATCCAGATGGCCTCCTCAGTAGGTCTCTTGACTCCATACAATTTCCACTCATGGAAAAATAAAATGGATATTCAGTTGTGCTCCAAAGGACTTTTTAGAGTCACCGTGGACACTGAAGTTGAGCCTGGATACGCCATAGAAAAATCAATATTCTTGAACAAGAAGGATGGAGCCTTCGATTTCTTGTGCCTCTCTATTTTCGAAGGCCTTCTCTTCCATCTTACAGATTTGAAGACACCAAAAGAAATATGGAACAAATTGGAATCTCTATACAGAAATCATGATGACTTAAGAGTTTAAAAACTCAAAAATGAACTCATATCTCTCCAACCTTCCAATTTTGAGACTCTGAGTGATTTATTTACAAAGTTAAAGCATACTATTTTACTCTTGAAGCAATGCAATGTGGAGAAGGAGGATGATCAACTCATCCTTTCCATCCTCTCCAAACTTGATGCTGATTATTTAGTTTTTGTTTCTGCATTTTGTGCGGGGAAGCTCACAACCCCCAGATGGAAGATGCCTACACTCAATGCCTTTATTGAGTCCCTAACTAATGAACATGACAATATTTTCTAGATGAGGATCATCCAATCTTCCCATGATCAAGCCCTCCATGTCTCGGGGACCAAATATTTGAATGGTAAAGGAAAGCAGCAGAAAAATTAGAAAACTAAATTTGATGCTCCCAAGCCTAGAGTTGAAAACCAACAGCATGATGAATCTTCCGGTTCAAGGAAGAACAAAGGAAAATGACACAATGGGAAAGAAAAAGTCAAGTGCTCTTACTGGGAGAAGGGTTTTCACCCTGAACATGCCTGCATGAAGAAAAATATTGATGAAGCAACCTCTCTCCTTAAGAGGAATCACATCAATCTTCCGGAGAGATTTCAGTGGAGAGATCACCAAGATCGGGAACCACAGTATGATAAAGGTCATGCCCTCATGGAAATCACTTCAAATTCCAAAGCATTGCTGATTGACTGTGGATATTTGAACCACATGATGGATGAAAAAGACTCTTTTTCATCCTTGGAGACCGGAAAATCCATCCCCATCCACATGGGAGATGACTCCACCATCATTTCCGAAGGACAAGGTACTGTAGGTCTAGAAAATGGTTTTTTCTCTAATGTTTTATATGTACCGTCTCTAGTAGCAAATCTCCTTAGTGTCTATCAGATGACACACACAGGAATGCCTAAGAGAGTCTCTTTCAGACCAAATGATGTTGAGATAACAGAAATTGCATCCGAGAAACTCATTACTAAAAGCCTTACAAACCATCATGCAAAATCCTATGAGTTCTCTCACTTTGTTGCGGATGCAAATCCCACCGCTCTGCTAACTCATGGAAATGAGGTAGTAGGATGTGGCATGAGAGGTTTGGCAATCTTAATTTCAAATATTTGTAGAAATTAAAGAAATAATCCATGGTTGAAGGCCTCCTGGTCATCAAGGAAACCACAGGAATTTGCAAGGGCTGCATGATTGGAAAACACCCTCAGCACAAGTTCGATCGAGGGTAGGCAAACCGAGCTACAAGCATATTGGGGATGATACATGCTGATATCAGTGGTCCAATTCCTGTCACACCCATTAATGGATCAATGTACCTTCTTACTTTTATTGATGATTTTTCAAGGTATGCATGGGTTTGCTTTCTCAAAAAGAAATCAAAAGTATGTGAAAAAATTTCTGAATTGAAGGCCTTGATCGAAAATGCCTCTGGGCTTAAGATCAAGATATTGAGATCTGATAATGGAGGGGAGTATGTCAGTAATAATTTTTTGTACATATAATCCAAAGTGGTATTCAGTTCCAGCATTCAATTCCCTACACTCCCCAGTAGAACGGAGTAGCGGAAAGGAAGAACCTATCTCTCAAGGAGATGACCACCTGTATGTTGGAGTCAAAGAAGCTTGCTGCAAATTTGTGAGCTGAAGCCATGCATGCTACAGCATAAATTCATAACAGGGTTCCACACTCATCCATGAAAGTAAAGACTCCTTTTGAATCATAATTCGGACGCAAGCCAGATGTGTCGAACCTACGGGTGTGGGTCCACTGCATGGGCCCATATTCTGCTTGATAAAAGAAGGGCTTTGCAACCGCAAAGAATGGAATGTCTGTTTATTGGGTATCCTGATGAATCTAATGGATTCAAGCTTCTAGATATCAATACCAGATAGATCATCATCAATAGAAGTGTCAAGCTCGATGAGCCTCTTCAGGAGATAGAACTAGTGAGGGATAAAACTGCTGAATTTCCTTCCTATTCTACTGAGTATTTGGATGATGAAATTGGGGGTGATGACCTTGATTTGGATCCTCTGATTTCTGATATCAGTGTGTATAAATCATC
This sequence comes from Pseudotsuga menziesii, assembly GCA_001517045.1. NCBI lineage: Eukaryota > Viridiplantae > Streptophyta > Pinopsida > Pinales > Pinaceae > Pseudotsuga > Pseudotsuga menziesii. The sequence continues at coordinate 883,977 of LPNX010058144.1, forward strand.
AGATGCTGAATCAGAACCTGAACTACAAAATTATCTTCCTACATGGGCCCAACAGACACTCTCCTGCGCAGGAGAAAACATTGGAAATTCGGATGATCCAAGGAGAACCCAGTCTGATTTCCAAAGAGCAGGTATTGTGCTCTCTTGTTATAATAATTTTCTGTATATAAAGTTCTATTTGATGAATATTTTATATCCAAAATCCTACTACCATGCTCAGAATGATCTGAGATGGCAAGTTGCCATGGATGAAGAGATGACTTCTCTTCAGAAAGACACTACTTTGGAGCTAGTTTCTCTTCCTTTGGGAAGGAAATTGGTTCAATGGAAGTGGGTGTTTCAAACAAATGTTGCTGCTGATAGAGGCACCTGAAAATATAAGGCAATTCTGGTAGCAAAATATTTCTCTCAGGTCCAAGGAGTGGACTACCATGAGACCTTTGCACCGGTTGCAAAAATGGACTCCATCTGCCTTGTTTTGGCTATTTCAGCATCCAAGTACTGGAGGTGCATCACATGGATGTTAAGTCAGCCTTTATACATGGAGATATTCATGAGGAGATATACATGAATAATACTAGGGCTATATCACTGATCCATATTTGGTTTGCAAGCTAAAGAAGTCACTATACGGGTTAAAACATGCCCTAAGAGAGTGGTATTCCAAGATGGATGCCTTCCTTCTCTCACAAAACTTTCAGAGATGTAGATCAGATACAAATGTGTATTTATAGCAGCATGATGGTAATATAATTTTCATTTTTTTATATGTTGATGAATTACTGATCACAGGTAGCACAATTGCCTTCATTTCAACCATCAAAACTGCTCTCCACAATGCCTTTGAAATGAGTGATTTGGGGCTTCTAAAACAATTTTTCGGGCTCAAAATCGAGCAAAATTATGATGGGATTATGGTCACTCAGTCCAAATACATTTCAGACCTGTTATTCAAGTTTAACATGGCTGAATGTAGGCCTGCACCATTCCCTTTCCTTTCAGGGATCATCCTTGAAGAAGGAAAACACACACCTCCCATGGACTGCACTATCTATCGACAACTAATTGGTAGCTTGTTGTACTTGACACATTCTAGGAACAATATTTGTTATGCCATGAATGTTGTATCAAGATACATGTAGAAGCCTCATGATATTCATTGGAAGGAAGCCAATAGGATCCTCTAGTACATTCAGGGAACCAGGAACTACGACATTCACTATGCTGCAGACTCCGAGCTAGAGCTGGTTGGATACACAGATTCTGATTGGGCCTATGATTCTATTGATTGGAAGTAAACTTCCAGATACGTATTCATGTTTGGTGGTGGCCCTATTTATTGTTCAAGCAAAAAGTAGGCTTCCATAGAACTATCTTCAACAGAGGCCGAGTATCGAGGAGCGATGAATGCTTGCATCTAAGCAGTTTGGTTGCAAGGAATTCTTTCAAAATTTGATCTTGGTAGTACTTTGTCCATTATCCTCTTTTGTGACAACCAGAGTGATATTAAGATATCCACGGATCCAGTTACCAGGTAGAGGACCAAGCATGTAGAGATTCACATGCACTACATCAGGGAGCTAGTGCATGACAGGACCATCATTCTGCAATACTTCCCAAGTGATGAGCAGATTACAGACATCTTCACAAAGATATTTTTAGAAAAGAAATTCACTTACCACCGTTCACTTTTGGGGATGAGTTCATCAAGGTGATCCAGACTAGTTTCAGTGTTCAACTTGAGGGGGGGGGGGGGTTTCCACTAGGTTTTCCCTCTTTTCCTCACTTAGTTTGTTTTGAGCATTGTTTCAGTTTCAACATTTTATAGGGTGACCTATGGCCTTAATTTCCACGGCCCTAGCATTTTTATGCATCTATGTTTTCTAACTCTTCCTGAGTATAACCTAAGGGGGGTTGTTGGAGACATTTACCATCATACACACTCTTTTTGGTCAAATTAGCCTAGTTAAACCACTATCCTAAGTATAATTGACATTAGTGGAGCATTAGCTTCCATCATCGAGTCACACCCACACCTACCTACAGTCAAGGAGGCTAACTTAGCCTTCTCCTATAGTTAAGTAGGCTAATTGGAGCACTCCAGGGGTGATCTAAGTGATATTAATGCACCTAATTGCTAACTGGTGGTTACTATCAGTTCAACCAGTAAGTTAAGGTGCCCCCTCCCATTAAATATATTATTTAATGATTATTTATTATTATTTAATGATTTGGAGTCAACATGGCACCTCCACCAACTTCTGATGATTAGTTCAGCTTCAGTTAACCTCATCGGGGTTCATTGAGGTCATGGAGAACTAGCACTTGATGGTTGGCTTGCTATGACATGTGTTGGATCTATTTCAGTTGAGATTCAGTCATTTATTACACTTTGACTTCAGTTAGGGTTTGGTGATTCAATTAGGGTTTTTTCAAGTGGTTAACTGAGTGTGATTGAATGGTTGATAGTCAGTTAAACCAGACTAACTCATGATTTCGAATTGCCTCCTTAGGTATTTGAATTTCTCATTGATTCAAGCTAATGCTTGACATTGGTATTGTAACCATTCATTGTTTATTAAATATACAGAGAGGAAACCAATCCTGGTTTTGATTAACACCATTTCATGAGTTCTTTGTTGATTATTCTTTGATGATATTGATGCTTTATTCCTAGATCAATGTGCAAGAATAATAATCACTAGCTTAGCATCCAACATTTGCAACTCCTTGTTTTCTAGATAAACCCAACTTTGTTGTCTTGGTTGTGTTGTGTATCCTTGGCTATGTGTGAGCCTGCTTGTTTCCCCTTAGTCCTAGTGGAATCATTCCCAGCTCGAGGGTGGCAGTGTTGCTAAGTGATTGATGAGCACAATGGCCTATGGTTGGGTGGAATGTTATTGCGACGTAACTAGTTGCGGGACAATATTTTGTTAAAGATACGTATCTCTTGTGTTAAATATATACACTTGTATTTGATTTATAAATATGATGAACATGTTAGGATGCTGAATGAAATAAAAATGCTTCCGTTTTATATTGAATCTTTATGCATATGTGTATGTTTATTTCCAATGAATTTTTATTATACATGTTCATGGGGCTTAGTCGACCCGGGGTTGATACCTAACAAATATGTTAGTCACGTCCTCTCCACTAAGTAAAGGGTTGGGGACATGACAGTTTGGTATCAGAGCTCCGAGGTTGCAACAGTGGTCCATTATGGGCCAAGAAAATTAACTAATAGAGGAGGGGTAACCTCTAGTTGAACTCAGGCTAGCAGAAAAATTTTTGAAAATTTTTTGAAGTATGGAGAAACTTGATGACTTTGGCTATGTCATCATATATGTCAGATACCTTCACTGGAAGAGAGCCGCAACAGTGGTTGGTTGTTTCCTTTCTTGTCGATGGGGCAGCTATGAAGGCTGAAAACAAGTTGCAACGGTGGGTAGAATTCAATATTCGAGTCGCAACAGCGGGAAAAAGTCTAGCTTCGAGCAGGAACAACGGATAGAACTTAAGTTTCAAGCTTCTATGGCGGTGACTGAGGTATGATTTTTTTCCGATGGCATTTGACGTGGAAGGAAAAATGCCAAAAAAATCACCTAGGTGTTGGCGGTGGATGAGGAAGAAAGAAAAAGAAAATACACGGTGGGAGAAATAAAAGGATCGAGCCGACGACAATCAATGAAAGTCGAATCTCTTTCTGCATTGACAGAGACTTTGGTAGGTTTCTCCCGATGAGGAGGGTGGAATTCTAAGTTCAAGCCGCAACGACATATGGAAAATTGGGTTTGAGCCAATGAATGTTGAGTGAGTGGACTCGACGAGCATCGGGTGAGTCGAGCCGACGTAGCGGGTGAAAATCCAAGAAATTTTCCGATGCAATGGCAGTTGGAAACCAAAATTCGAAGCCACTATGGCAGATGGAAAGTGAAGTTCGAGCCACTATGGTGGTAGAAGAGAAAGGAAGATTGAGCCACTATGGTGGAGGGTGAGAAGGAAAGAAGGAGCCGCTACGGTGGCGGGTGAGAAATAAAAAATCAAGCTGCTATGGTGAATGAAAAATGAGGATCGAGCCGCTGTAGTGGGTGAAATTCAAAGATATTTTTGATGCAGCGGGTGAAAATTTTGAAAATTATGTCGAAACAGAGAAATTCAGCAGGGTTTTTTAGTGATATCCGCAGGGATAGAAAGATGAAAAATGGAAGCCTATTTATGCACTAGATTGCACAAAATAGATGTATGTACAAAAAAAAAATTAGGTCGCTGGCCTCGACCTGCCCTTAACCCCCAGTGTCCCCTTGAGACAATCATTCTTTGTGAAAAGAAAATTATATGATTTGACAAAGTTGTCAATATATGATGGTTCCAATGCAAGTAAGTAATGTATGATTCATGTGAATGTTATGTAGCTAACAATTTTGTTATTAACACATTTTGTAGAATCATAGTCACCTTAAAAGGCAGTATTTCAGATAGTGCATTTTAGTAAAGTGAGTTGTGTTTCAGCCATGAGAACCTTCAACATGAATGATGCATAAGATCCCTATGAGAATGAGGAAGATGCTATGGGGGAAAACATCTATGTTGGAAATGCCAAGACAGAGTCAAATGAGAGAAGATTCCAAGATACTCCCCCATATTTTGTAGCCACCACGAGAAGCCTAAGGGTGGAGATACAAAGTTACAGGGCATATAATGAAAGATTGGTTAAGGTGTAGTAGGAGTAGAATCAACTGAATGCATCCATGCTGCAATGTTTGATAGAAATCCAGAGGCGGATGAACTATGGGGACCAAACAATAAGACTGGAAGGTAGTAAAAGCAGTACCAAAAGGAGGAAGATATATCCTAGTGGGTCATCTGACTATGAAGGATCCACTAGGGACTCAAGCTATCCATATCATAGGAATGAGAGGAAGAGGCATTACAAGAACCATTCATGTGATGAATTTAATAAGGAAAGTCCTCCTACCTTTAATGGTGAGATAAAGAATGGACAAAAAGTGGAAGCTTGGATTGTTGGGATGAGGAAATATTTCCATGTCGAAGACTATTTAGGAAATATGAAGGCTAGAATAGCTATATTCAATTTGGCTGGGAGAGCATCCATATGGTGGGAGCACTTCTGGCAGGTAAGGAAGATCAATGAAAGGAATATTGTATGAAAATAGTTCCAGAAGTACCTCTCTGATAGGTACTATGATGATAAGATCAAAGAGTTACATGAGATTGGATTGGGATAGAAGACTATGGAAGAGTATGCAAACAAGTTCTTGGAACTATTGAGGTATGTTAGGTACATTAAAGATGAAAAAGTGAAGATCTAGTGCTTCCTAAGTGGATTTCCTCAGTCTTACAAGGATAGAATTGAGTTTTATGAGCCTAGAACTCTTGAAGAAGAAATAAGGAAAGTTGAGTATTGCTATGAGCAAAGAAAAGGAAAAAATGATTATCATAAGACATGGAAGGACAAGAAGAACGAGAATTATGACCAAAGGAAGAAAGGTTTTAAACCTTCTAACTTCAAGAATCGACAGAAGCATCCATCCCAAGTTGAGAAGCAGCTAGCTAGAGTGGTGGGAGAAAATCCTGGAAAACCACAACAGAACAGAGGACCACTCCAATGTTGGAAATATGGAGGACCCCACATGCACAGGAATTTTCCACTTGAGAATGAGAATGCAAGGCCATCTTATAACCTTGAAGATGGAGAGACAGTGGGTCAAGTAGAAAGCACTATCCCTAGGATTTATGCAGCAGTAGAGGACCATCAGGAAGATCACCAGTCAACTGTGGTTGAAGTTGTAGGTAAGATTGTTGACCAATATGTTTCTATTTTTATTGACCGTGGTTCTACTCACAGTTACATTGCTCCTAGAGTAGTGGAGATTTGTGCTTTTAAGAAAGTAAAGCATAAGAATTTTTGGTTAGTTTAGCTATCCACAAGAACAAAGAGAAAGGTTATTGAAGTGGTAGAGAAATTTCCATTGGTTATGAATGGATTGCTCACTTGTATAGATATGAATGTTATACCACTTGGTTCCTATGATGTTCTTATCATAATGGATTGGTTAGAAGTGCACAGGGTAAAGCTTGACTATTATAATAATACTTTTGAATGCATGGATGAAGAAGGGAACCCAAGAGTTGTGAAAGGAATTCCAAAGGTGATTTTTGTGAGAAATATTTTAGCTATGTAGTTGAAGAATTTCTGTAGGAAAGGTTTACAGTTGTATGTAGCTCATATCTTGGAGGCAACAGAGAATGAAACTCCTAGGTTGGAGGAATTTCATGTGTTGCAGGAATTCATGTATGTCTTTCCTGATGAGATTCCAGGGATTCCTCCAAAGAGGGACATTTATTTCATAATTGAACTTGTTCCAGGAGAAGGAATAGTATCCAAGACACCCTAGAGGATGAGTAAACTAGAAATAAACTAGAATGCTATAGTTAAAGATGCAACTACAAGAGGTGTTGGAGAAGAATTATAGCAGGCCCAGTGTGTCTCCTTGGGGAGCACTAGTTCTATTTGTAAAGAAGAAATATGGTACACTTAGGTTGTGTATTGATTAGAGACAGCTGAAAAAAGTCACTGTGAAGAATAAGTATCCTTTTTCCTAGGATTGATGACCTATTTGATAAAATGAGAGGAGAAAAGATATTCTCTAAGATTGACTTAAGATTTGGTTACCATCAGGTAAGAATCAAGGATGAATAAATTCATAAGACATCCTTGAGAACAAAGCATGGACACTATGAGTTTGTAGTGGTACCATTTCATGTCACAAATGCACTAGCTACATTTATGAGCCTTATGAATAGTGTCTTCAGTAGGTATTTAGACAAGTTTGTTCTTGTATTCCTTGATGACATTCCTATTTATTATAAGAATGAGGAAGAGCATGAAGAACATTTGAGGTTGGCATTGCAATTTCCTAGGGAGCATAAGTTGTATGCAAATTTGAGCAAGTGTGACTTCTATAGAGATATAATTCAGTATTTGGGTCACATTATCTCGGAAGAGGGTATGTCTATAGACCCAGAAAATATTAATGCCATTATGAATTGCCCTACTCCGAGTAATGTGATAGATGTAAGATATTTTATGGGATTTGCATGATATTACAAGAGATTCATTAAAGGATTATCCAAGGTTTCACATGCCATCACTTCCTTGCAAAGGAAGGCTATAAAGTTTGAATGGACATTGATGTGTGAAGAAAGCTTCCAGCGGTTGAAGAATCTTCTCACAAGTGGACCAATATTGAATATTGCAGACCCATAAAAGGATTTTGTGGTGTGTACTGAAGCATGCAGTCAAAGGCTTGGAGGAGTCCTTATACAAGACAACAACGTGATATGTTATGAATCAAGAAGATTGAAGGAACATGAGAAAAACTATGTGACTTATGACCTAGAAATTGCATCCATAGTACATGCTCTCAATATGTGGAGGCATTGCTTGATGGGCAGAACATTTGAACTAAGGACAAACCATTGTGGTCTGAAGTACTTGTTTGATAAGCCAATGTTAAATGCTAGGAAACCAAGATGGATGAAGTTTTTATGTGAGTTTGATGTTAAAATCAAACACTTAAAAGGAAAAGAGAATAAGGTAGCTGATGCACTCAGCAGGAAGTTGTAGGAAATGCATGTGGCATCTCTTAGTATTTTCCATTCAGATTTGAGACAGGAGATTGTTAATCATACTAGTGGAGATGAATTGTATGAGTAGGTAGAAGACAATTTACAACAACAAAGCCTTCAAAAGAGGTATGAGGTATATAAATTGGAAGAATATGGACTTCTTACTTATAAAGGAAGAATTTATATTCCAAATGTAGCATATTTGAAGAGAGTTTTTATGGATGAGACCCATCAAGCTCTGTATTCTGGTCACCCAGGATATCAGAAGACAATTGCTACAGCCAGAAAGCAGTACATTTGTCCAGAAATGAAAAAGGACATGGCTCAATATATTTCAAGGTGCATGAAATGTCAACAAGTAAAGATTGAACATCATCACCCAACAGGTTTGTTGGAGCCTTTTCTAGTTCCAGAATGGATGTGGGAGGTTATTTCCATGGATTTTATTACAGGATTTTCAATGACTTGAAGACAACATGATTCTATCATGGTTGTGGTGGACAAGTTGACAAAGGCATCACATTTCATACCCGTTAATTCTATGCACAAGACTGATGACATTGGAAAGATATTCATGAAGGAGATTTTCAAATTGCATGGGTTGCCTAAGGCAATAGTCTCTCACAAAGATGTCAAGTTCACTTCCAATTTTTGGAAGGTTTTGTTTGCAAATTTAGGTATGAACTTGAACTTTAGCAATGCCTACCATCCTCAAACTGATGGGAAGACAGAGAGAGTAAATCAAGTGCTTGAAGTCATGCTTCGCATGTATGTGATGGACAAACCAACCAAGTGGGAATATTACTTACATTTGGTAGAGTTTTATTATAACAATGGATAGTAAGCATCCTTGGGGATGAGTCCATATGAAGCTTTGTATGGTAGAAGGTGTAGGACACCAGTGACTTGGGATAATCTAGTGAACAAAGTTGTGCTTGGGCCAGAATTGCTCAAGGAAATGGAGCAAGAGGTTGTAAAAATCGGGAAGAATAAGAAAGTAGCCCAGGATAGACATAAAATCTATGTGTAAGGTTTGTTGTTACAACAAAACCTGTATATGTTGGTGAACATTTGAAACCCAGCACAAGGCCCTATCACCATGAGTGGTGGTTAAACCACTTATTTTATATTCCCAGAGGTGTGGTGGTTATACCATGTTGAGGTACCCGATACTCCAACAACCTGCCTCCGGCATAGCTCAGGGGAATTGAACCTGAGACCTATGCTCTGATACCATGTGGAAATTGAACCCAGGTATTAGAACAATTACACTCACAAAAATTGTTAATTACTCATACAAATTACACACAAAGGAGACTGAATATGGAGCAGAACACTAATCTGTATTGACTAAGTGTACAATAGCCAACCATGTGAAGTCATAGGCTACCATAATAAATAATTACATGATATATTTGAATTTATTCGGATTCCATTTGAATTAGTCGAAAGCAATCTTACTAATTCTAGTCAAATCCTCCATAGGTGCATAAAGCAGTTTCCAAATCTTCCTAGGAGCTCACAAATTGGAAAAATCAATTAGGAAAGCTAATCGGTGATGGAAGGAAAACTGATACATTCTTTAATTAGGAGAAAAGAGAGCAGGATGATGAGGGAAAAAAACAAGTCCACTTCACCTAGTCATACTTTCCCAATTGCCTTAAAACTCAGTAAAAGCAGAAATAATGCAAAAGATGCAGATATGCGCTAGGGAGGTTCAGGAATAAAGCATAATTGATTCTGAGAGGCTTCCCAAGTTCTCTATGACTTAGTTTTAGCAATTTTGACCATCTAGGACATGTGGAGGACAACTTGCATAGAGTGGAATATGGAAACCAGGCAAATAAGACAAAAATGGATTAATTATGTCTAAGGTAGCTAAATATGGGTTGATTATTCTTACACCCCCCATTACGCCTGACTTATGAGTAAAATATCAGAAAATTATAGGGCCTAAAAACAAGGCTTAGTCACCCTTTGTAGAAATTCAGGCCTGCAGTAGATTAATTTCACTCACTGCAATTAACAATTGATCATGCAAATTATCAACAAATGGAGACTGAATATGGAGCTGTAACACAAAATTATATTAACTGAGTGTACAATAGCCAACCCTG